>CAUYQG010167512.1:0-13219 GCA_963574415.1 Tarsius wallacei
TAGGTTAAGGGGATGGGGGAAGCCTCCCAGAGTTTGATGGGCGGGAACACTGCTGAGCAAGCTCAGGTGTGTGTGCCATTTACCTGAAGTATGAGTCCTGGGAGGCAGCTAGGCAGGAGATAAATCAGGGCCAGGCTGTGGGGGACCTTGGCAGAGGTAAGACACCCAGTGTGGGGCTTGGCACACAGTAGTTGCTCAGTAAGAATTAGCTGCCCCTTCCCTGCTACCTGGCCTTAGTGAGCCCCCTAAGATCAGTGTCTTCTGTAGGAGGGAGAGTTGAACCAGACGGTCTCAAGACCCCCCACCTCCAGCCCAAGAAACTGAGTCCTCTGGGGTAAGTGACCGTTTAGTATATATAATTCACAAAATATCATAATATAGGCTAATTCAGACACTTTAAATTCCTGCACATGCATTACCTCGTTTAATGCTCGTATTCTTTTTTTTTTTTTGAGTTGGAGTCTCACTCTGTCGCCCAGGCTGGAGTGCCATGTTGGGAGCCGGCCAGGGAGACCCACTGAGCGTTAGGGATCAGGGAGGGCCATTGACCCCGAGACCACTAGGATGCGTTCGGGAGCTGTTGACCCCATTTCCTCCCCCTTTCTACTTAGCACTATAATCAGAATAAGCTCCTGTAAGCTCAAACATAATAACTCTGAGACCAGACAAACACAAGCTAACTTTAGAAGCTCATTGTTCCCATTCTTCTACAAACTGCGGTTTTGGCTTTCACACAACTTACAATTCAAACTCGGGTCACATCTAAGAGACTTCATACTGGTCACAGACTTCTGGGTCGTGATTTTAAGACTTATTGAAGTTGAGTAAGGTGTAAATTGTAGAATATAGTTTTAGAAATATAAGTTTAGACAGCCATTTTGTTGAAAGAATATGGCTAGGTTACTTGCAGGTAACCCACTGTGAACTTTGGACTGGGCCACATTCCAAACATTCTGGGATGGGCCACTTCAGGTTGTAGAATAAGTATTTAAGTTTCTATAGAATCATTTAACTTGGTATTAGCATAAGCATAGGATGAAAAAGGTTTATAGGATAGGTCAGTCAGGGATTCATATGATGAAAAGGGGTTATAGGATAGGCTGTCATGGATTAAGGTTAACATCTGTTATCGGATTTTTCTTCCTCTTACCTGAAAAGAACATTTGGTGGGTGGGGGACGCCCCTCACCTGGCTTTGTGTTCATGTGAAAGACATGTGAGACTGTGCGAAATTTGGGGATAAAAGATCTGTTGTAATTCCCAATAAACGGCATCTGCATCCTCACAACAGGTGTCCAGTTTCTCTCTTTCTCTCCCTCTCTCTCTTTCCCTCTTTCTCTCTTTTCCCCCCAAACGCCGACGCCATCTCCACCTTTGGGAACCCCTTGACTTAGCGAGAGCAGGACTCCAGCAAAAAGTCATGGCAACAGTTTTGTTTGCTTGTGTGTTTGTTTTTTGATGCCCAAGATGTTTTGCTTGTTGACATTTTGGAGGGCCAAAAGATGATAACATCTGCCTATTTTGAGAGTGTTTTGAAAAAGTTAGCCAAAGCTTTAGCAGAAAAACATACCTGGGAAAGATCCACTAGAGAGTCCTTGACAGTGCTCCTGCTCATTTCTCTCATCAAACAAGGGAAATTCTGTGAGTTTCAACAGGAAATTATTAGGCATTCACCTTATAGTCTTGATTTGGCACTTTCTGACTTTTTTGTGTTTCCTAATCTTGAAAAATCTTTAAAGGGCACCTATTTTTCTTCAGTTAACAATGCATAAAAGGATACATTTACATGGCTAAATTTCTAGAACGCTCAGTTTTTTAGGAATGGACTAAATGGTTGATATCATTGCTTACAAAACTGTCTTTATTTGACAGAGCTTATGTTGAGATATAAAGGGTTTTTAAAATTTTTATCTTTTAATTCCATTTTCCACAAACTGAAGTTCCCTTGTATTCTCATTATTCATATATGATACCATTTGTAGTTAGTTGTCTCACAATTCTTGGATATTCTGTTTCATTTTTTTTTCAGTCTTTTTTCTCTTTGCTTTTCAGTTTTGGAAGTGTCTAGTGACATGTTTTCAAGCTTAGATATTCCTTCCTTAGCTGTATCCAGTAATTTCTGATACAGTGTTTTGATCTCTACCATTTCTTCTTTATTCTTTCTTACAATTCCCATCTCTCTGCATCTCTGTTTATATTACTCAGTTGTTCTTGAATGTTGTCTACTTTTTATTTTTATTTTTATTTTTATTTTTTGAGTTGGAGTCTTACTCCGTTGCCCAGACTGGAGTGCAGTGGCCGCTCCCAGCCACCGCAGCCTCGACCTGCTGGGCTCCCGCTATCCTTCCGCCTCAGCCTTCCAAGTAGCTGGAACTACAGGCGTGTGCTACTACGCCCGGCTAATTTTTTATTGTAGAGATGAGGTCTCGCCAAGTTGCCCAGGTAGGTCTCGAACCCGCGGGCTCAGGCAATCCACTCACCTCAGCCTCCCAAGGCGTGGGATTACAGGCTAAGCCACTGAGCCCGGCTTGTCTACTTTTTAAATTAGAGTCCTCAGCATATTAATCACAGTTGTTTTGTTTATTTATTTATATGAGAACAGTATTTTATTGGACATAAACAGAAAAAGAAATTTTAAAATGCCCAATAATTCTCATTACTGTAGATGCAAACATTCTTAATAAAATATTATCAAATGGGAGCTTTTCTGTCTACTCAATAAACCCTACTTTCAAAAAATAAAAAATAAATTCACCAACTGATAATTCCAACATCCCTGCCATATACGAGTCTGGTTCTGATGCTTGCTCTGTCTTTCAAACTGTATTTTTTTGTCTTTTAGTATGCCTTTCAATTTTTTGTTGAGGGTCAGTCATGATGACTGGGTGAAAGGAACTCTATTAAATAGGCCTTTAGTAATGTGGTGGTAAGGTTTGAGGGGATGGGAAGCATTCCATAGTCCTATGATTATGTGTCTTTTTTTTTTTAAGTTGGAGTCTCACTCCGTTGCCCAGGATGGCTGAACTCAGGCAATCCTTCTGCCTCAGCCTTCCAAGAAGCCAGAACTACAGGTGCGTGCTACCAAACCCGGCTAATTTTTGTATTTATTGTAGAGACAAGGTCTCACCAAGTTGCCCAGGCTAGTCTCAAACTCCTGGGCTCAGGCAATCCTCTCGTCTTGGCCTCCCAAAATGCTGGGATTACAGGCCTGAGCCACTGCGCCCAACCAGGTGTCATTTTTAAAGTGATGATGTGCCCCTGAACTGTAAACTTCACAAAAGCCCCTCAGTGTCTTCCTTCATATTACCTTCAGTAGGACAGAAAGGTTGGAGGGTACTGGAGTTTGAAGTGCTATTTTATCTCCCCCACATAGAACACCGGAGCAGCCTGGAGTTGGCGCTGTTAAAACCCCAATAGATTAGGTCTGGTAAAATAGATTATCTTGATGGCAGGCCGTGTTAAGAAGAAAAAAATGTTCTGGTATATTTCAAAATGGTTACTCTTCCCTCCCACTACTGGAAGCCCATGGGGATTTTTCTCTGGTTTTTACCGGAAAGACCTGGTAGAACTCTAGGAGATAAAACTCACAAGGGAGATTTTAAGCTCGCAGACTTGTCAACACTGAGCATCCTGCAATTCATCAATTACTATTTAGGTTTTCCTACCCTGTACTGGTTACTATGGAGGTTTTTGCTCAGGGAAGTTGTGATCCTCTGGATCTGCCTGTCACTCTCCAATTCTGGGGGCAAAGTTTGCCCCGAGACATTATTTCCCTGACAGATCTAAGAAGAGTAACTGATTTTTCAGTTTGTTCGGTTTTTTACCCATTGTTAGGATGGAGTGGCAACTTCCAAGCTCCTTCCATACTAAACAGGAAACGAGAAATGTCTGTTGTATTTTGAATACCACCTTTCAATGTGGATGTTATCTCTGCAGCTCTTGGACAAAATTTTTTTTTTTAAAGTTATCTGATCTGTGTTAAAGAGTGAATTGTTTACTGAAATATTGGAAGGCTAGAGAGGTAAATTCTTAATTGTGTACTAACTGTATAATTCATTGAATAGATATTACTATCCCCAGGCAAAGGGTAAATTTTTTGTAAGAAAGGCATTACAACCTCAAGGGGTGGAGCAACAGTGGTTTGCTTTCAGAATAAAGAGACTACACCCCAAGCCACGCTTTTTTATGTTTACATTGCTCAATTTCTGCATCATCATCTCCTCTTCTTATATTATTAAAACTTGACACTTTGGGAGGCCAAGGTGAGAAGATTGCCTGAGCCCACAGGTTCGAGACCAACCTAGGCAACTTGGCGAGACCTCATTTCTACAATAAATAAAAATTTGCCGGGTGTGGTAGTGCATGCCTGTAGTTCCAGCTACTTGGAAGGCTGAGGTGGAAGGGTCGCCTGACCAGCAGGTTGAGGCTACCGTGGCCATTAGCGTGCCACTACGTCGTTTCACCCTGGGAGTCAGATTGAGACTCTGACTCCAAAAAAAAAAAAAAAAAAAAAAGATGACACTGTTGGCAACATCTTCCACATGTGAAAAAGTGACTGGAGAGCCTCATGAGTAATGTAGTTATCTCTACCCTGGTGTGTATAAGAAGATCTAGTGACTATTTCTATGGTTTTTTATGGTTTACAGTTCTAAAGTTTTATTCCAAGTTGCAGACTGTCTCCCCCAAACTTCCTTCTCATTCTTCCCCAACATGAATCTTCTGCTCCTGTCAGGCCAGTTTCTGGATTCTTCCCAATGTGTCCTGTTCATTTCTAGTCGCTGCCCTTGCCCATTCTTCCAAAGAAGCGCTCTGTCATTCTGACTGCCACCCAGCTCAAAACCAGACTTCTCTATGAAACCTTGCACTATTCTGGCCTTTTGGGACTTATTTTGACACTTCTAGTGTGCTCCACAGCATTTAGCCTATTAAAATTAGCCCGGCTAATTTTCTGATTTTATTGTAGAGATGAGGTCTCACCAAGTTGCCCAGGCTGGTTTCAAACCCCTGGGCTCAGGCAATCCTCTCACCTCGGTCTCCCAAAGTGCTGGGATTATAGGCATGAGCCACCGCACCCAGCTTAGCCTATTTGTTTTGTTATATAGCTTCCTTTGTTTTATGTATTCACGTCTTGTCTCCTCAGTAAAAGATAATATCTTATGTCTCTTTCATATGCTTCGCAGCTCTCAGTATAGTGGAAGGTGCATAGCAGCTTCTGCTTGTTGATGACTTGCTTGATTGTTGTCTGACACATTGAAATGTTTACTGTTATGTATGACTGAAGTTCTCTAGTTATGGGAAAATCTCAAAGCTTTGCTTTACTTTGACTTTATAGCATTTTCTTGAGGGGAGGCAACCTGTTTATGGTTACCCAACTTGTGTTTGCTATGTGGAAACTGTTGGAATGTGCATCACCAAATCTAGTATAATTCCATTTAGTTTCATTTTAAGAATTCTCTTTTGGTCATCCTGGTTTGTTATTTAATTTTAAAGATTTAAATGGTGATATAGTTATTTAAAAAAGAAATTCTGAGACCTAACTCTGATGACCTTTGGATTGATGTTGCTTGAATGCTATTTTTGCTTACTTAAATCTCCTGAGACATTGATTTTATAATTTGAATTTCTGCTTTGTCTAGATGCTAGGATTTGGTAATAGTGTTCAGTTGCCTATCTCCAAGAATATCTTAGAATGTTATATTAAATGTTCATGATACAGATTAACTATAACCCCAGTCATATTCATATTTATATTCTTGATCCTTTGTACATCATCTTGTGAATATTTTCTATGGCATACACTCAGTCTATGAGAGTGTTTGGATCTTGTACAAAATACATGTTAATTGAGAAGTAGATTGGAAGCTTAGTTCAAAGATCAATTTCCAAGTTTCTTGTTGGATTATTAACCCTGTCTGCCAAAGATATAAATGAACATACTACACAACCTTTTTTCATCTCTTCAGTGGTGAGGGGAATAGTCATGTTACTAACATCTACATCATAACTGACCGTATTATTATGGAACAGTAAGTGGATTTTATGTGAACCTTGAAATTCTCAGGCAACAAGACATGCGGCTAGAGTCCAAGGAATTTATGTTTCTAAATATTTTATCTGTTGCTAATATAGTCTAGAAATCTTGATGTTCACTAAATTTTTCTCTATTTTAGCCACATGCAGAGAGCATGAATGTCTACTTTTCCACATTGACTAAAGAGTTCAAAGAAAATGAGACAAGCAGCAAGATAATGATTGTAGTTATCCAAGAGTTACAAAAGGCTGTATTTTCAGCAAAGTAATGGTCTGAAGAGGCCTATTTTCATAGAAAGAAACCCTGATCATTGAAAGAAGCAAGAGGCTCCCTGCAGGAAGTGTTTATAAACTGATATTAAGAGGTTACCAATGGGGATAGAATAAAAATAAGCTAGCTGTCTCTTCTGAAGGAGTGTCCTTGTTGACTTAAGAGACAGAGGAAGACTAACACCAGTAAACTTACAGAGAATGAGAGCTATAGCCACTACAACATTGTAAACAAGATAGCTCAAAAAGACTCTCAATGGAAATTAGAACAGTGTCTCTTTAGACCTTCAGAGGAAAATGATGCCTCAGGCATAGAGTAGTAGTATTCTAAGATAGAGATAGGGTTAAGAAGTCTCAGTTCTTTTCTAATTTGTTTTTATTTTTATTTTAGATTCAGGGTGTACACATGCATGTTTGTTACCTGGACATATTATGTAGTGGTGGACACTGGGTCTCTGCTGGCCCATTCCCCAGATAGTGAACATCGTGCTCCACAGTAGGTAGTTTCTGAACCCTAACCCCCTTTCCCTCCTTCCCCCTTATTGGTGTATCCAGTGTCTATTTCCATCTTTGTGACCCTTTAACTCTCACATATGAGTGAAAACATGCAGTGTTTGGTTTTCTGTTTCTGAGTCAGTTCACTTAGGATAATGATCTCCAGTTCCATCCGTGTTGCTGCAAAGGACATGATTTTCTTTTTTTATGGCTGCGTAGTATTCCATGGTGTATACATATCACATTTTCATTATCCACTGATCAGTTGATAGACATTTAGGTTGATTCCACATCGTTGCAATTGTGAATTGTGCTGAGAAGAACATGGGGGTGCAGGTGTCTTTGTTATATAATGACCTCAGTTCCGTAGGGTAGATACCTAGTAGTGGGATTGCTAGATCAAATGGTATTTTTAGTTCTTTGAGTAATCTCCATAACTCTTTCCATAGAGGTTGTAATAATTTACACTCCCATCTACCGTGTATAAGTGTTTCCTTTTCTCTGCATCCACACAAGAATCTATTGTTTTTTTATTTATTAATAATGGCCTCAGTTCTTATTAGAGTTGATTCTTAGAAAACAA
This sequence comes from Tarsius wallacei, assembly GCA_963574415.1. NCBI lineage: Eukaryota > Metazoa > Chordata > Mammalia > Primates > Tarsiidae > Tarsius > Tarsius wallacei. The sequence goes on from CAUYQG010167512.1 coordinate 7,378, forward strand.
AAATTATATAAGCCAACTATCCCAGATTTTTCCAGCTGGTGAAATGACATCACATGAACGTTAGTATTGAAATTTCATCAGCGGCAAGTCCTCACCTGCTCACAGAGGAATTTAACCCCCTTCCAAAGACACTCCAGCTATTTCTGGCTGTCCTCAGAAGAGTGGTTTGCCACAGGTGTTTGTAACAAGTTCACTCACATTCTTATACTCTAGCTTACTAGTGAAGACACCTTATCACTGCCTCTGCTGTGGATACTCTGTGTAAACAGCATTGTTTATGTCAAGGGTATTGGCTCCCAAATTTCTTGAAGTTTCTAGTCTTTGAGGTACTGGGATCTGGGTCCCTCATACAACAATATTATAATTTTGTTACTTTGGCTCTAAATAGCATTTTTTGAGCCCAGAATCACACAAGTCCTTCATGAAAATGGTTCCCTCAGCTTTTGGCTGTATACCCTTCTCCCTACTGGGCCTCAAATCCAAAGGGCAATCCAAAGAGCCAGCCAGAGAAACAACACACTACCTTACCTTCTAGTCGTTCCAGCTTTCTTTCTCTTCTTCTATGTGCCCCAGCAAAACAAAACAAAACAAAACAAAACAAAACAACAAAAACAAAAAACCCAAAACCAACTCATCACTCTTCTTTCAGCCTAAACCCCAAAGTCTTTTTTTTTTTTTTTTTTGAGTCGGAGTCTCATTCTGTCACCCAGGCTGTAGTGCAGTGCCTTGGCCTGCTGAATTTAGGTAATCCTTTCACCTCAACCTTCCAAGTGACTGGAACCACAGGCATGCACCACCATGCCCGGCTATTTATTTATTTATTTATTTATTTATTTATTTATTGTAGAGACGAAGTCTTGCCATGTTGCTCAGGCTGATCTCAAACCCCTGAGCTCAGGCAATCCTCATGCCTCTGCCTCTAAAAGTGCTGGGATTACAGGTGTGAGCCACCACGCCTGGGTAACTCCAATGTCTTTATGTATATAGATTTATCTAAATGGGTTAAGCAAGGAATGGGGGAAGTGTCAGCTTTAGTTCAGCCAAGATACCCTGTTACACATTTAATAAAGCATAGGCTATGTCTCTTTCTTTTTCTTTTCTTTCTTCCTTCCTTCCTTCTTTCCTTCCTTCCTTTCTCCTTCCTTCCTTCCTTCCTTCCTTCCTTCCTTCCTTCCTTCCTTCCTTTCTTTCTTTCTTTCTTGAGTTAGGGTCTCACTCTGTCTTCCAGACTGGAGTGCAGTGACACAACCACAATGGTCAGTAAACATGGGCGATGTTTCTGTTAGAACTGGATGGGAATTAGAAGAACAAAGCAGAGAAAAGAAACAGTGGTGCAAAAGAAACCACTTCAGAAAGAGGATTAAACCTTGAAAGAATCAATGACTCCACTTGTCTTTCTTTCTTTCTTACTGCTGTCTTTCATTTTTTTTGGTCTAATTTCAATATTGGGTCAAACTTTTTGGTTTCTTTATATGTAGACCTAGAAAAGGACAGAAATCAGTATTCCTGACTGAACTTCTAGTTAAGATTTTTTAAAAATAATAAAAGGCTTTAAAAAGTGATTGATAAAGTTGGGTTTGGCAGACCACTTTGCCTTAAAATAATTCTATTTCATGTCTGCATTTGAAGCCTCTGTTCTATAAATCAGGAGAATATCTTCTCAAGGAAAAGCAGCCTTAATATTAAGACAGTATAACTCTCAAACTACAGATATTGCAACGGCAATGAAGTCCAAGTAGTTCTTTTTGATGTCATCTCAGTATGCAGATTTTCAAACTGAAAAAAAAAGTTGAACTATTACTTCATGCCTTGAAGTAGAAGAATTTACAGACTTGACTTGTTAGATAGTATTACTTATGAGGGAAATGATGCTGAACTTCAATTGGTATGTTATGAATAGACAAAAGTGTAGAGGAGGAAAGTTCTAGAAGCTGTGAGTGAGGACATAGGAGATCTTAAAGTCATAGGAATAATTCTTTTCTGATTTAAGCAGCAGAGATGGAATCTTTCTTTAAAAAATTTTAAAAACGAAGGAACAGAAAAAGAATTCTTTTTTTAAACTTGTTTTTATTTATTTTAAAGATGTGGGGTACAATTCAGGATTAGGTAGATAAGAGGTCATCATTCAGGTTAAGTTTGGGCCTCTCTTAGAAAAATAATTCTTAAACATTAAGAGTTTCTGACAAGCCTGGCGCAGTGGCTCATGCTTGTAATCCCAGCACTTTGGAAGGCAGAGGTGAGAGAATTGCCTGAGTCCAGGGGTTCAAGACTAGCCTGGGCAACTTGGTGAGCCCTTGTCTCTGCAATAAATAAAAAAATTAGCCAGGCGTGGTGGTGTGCGCCTGTGGTTCCAGCCACTTGGAAGACTGAGGCAGAAGGATAACCTGAGCCCAGCAAGTCAAGGCTGCGGTGGCCATGAGCAGCATGCCACTACACTCTGGCCTGGTGGACAGAGTGAGACTCCGACTAAAAACAAAAAAACAAACAAAAAAAAGAGTTTATGACAACAAAGAGAAGAATCTGGAGTTAGTAAAGATACTGTAGTAATAATGAGAGAGCAAATGGCTAGATTGGCCTAGAATACTCATTCTCAACTGAGGGAGATTTTGCCCTCTAGGGGAAGTTTGGCAATATCTGAAGTCATTTTTTAAATAAACTTTTACAAAATTTTAGAATAGTTTTAGAGTTACAAAAAAGTTGCAAACATAGTACAGAGACTTCTGTATACTTCTGCTCAGTTTCCTCTATCGTTACCTTCTTACATTAGCATGATATATTGTTATAATAAGGAACATATATTGACACATTATTAACTAAAGTTTATACTTTATTTAGATTCCCTTAGTTAGTAACCAATGATCTTTTTTCCGTTTCAGAATTCCATCCAAGAAACCACATTGTATTTAGTTTTCATATCTTCTTAGATTTCTATTGACTGTAATAGTTTCTCAGACTTCCTTTGACAGTTTTGAGAAGTACTGATTAGGTGTTTTGTAGAACGCCCCTCCAGTTAGGGTTTGTCTAATGTTGTTCTCATGATTAGACAGTGGTTATAGGATTTGAGGGGAGATATCATAGAGGTGAAGTGCCATTCTCATCATACCATATCTGACATGACATCACTAATGATGTTAAACTTGACCTCCTGTCCAAGATCGTGTTTGTGAGATTTCTCTATTGTAAAGTTATTTTCCACCCTTTCCGTACTCTACTACGTGCAGTCTTCACTTAAAACGTGAGGAGTTATGCTCTCCCTCCTTTAGGGTAGTCCATCTACATAAATTACTTAGAATTCTTCTGTGTGGAAGATTCATTTCTTTCCCATATTTACTTATTTATCCATCCTTTCTTTGCACCAGTATGGACTCCTAGATATTTGTTATAGACAATTTTTATTTTTGCAAGAGTGCTGGGGAGGGCATGTCTGGCATCTAGTGGGCAGAGACCAGGGTTGCTGCTCAATATCCTGTAATGCACAGGACAGATCCCCACAACAAGGAATCATTTGGCCCCAAATGTCAATAGTTCCAAGTTTGAGAAATCCTGCTCTAGAATCTCTGATGTTTTATTCTGTTAGGAGATGCTAAGTATAAAAATGCAGCTCTAAGTTTATAGTTGAAGTCAGTGAATAAAATTGTGTTTCCAGAAACATTTGTTGGAATATATGAAATGAATAATTATTTGGGAGTTCTGTGGACATCTGATAGGAGCTGTAGTTCCTTTAAGTCTCTACATAAACAAAATGATCTAGAAAGTTGAGGCAGCTATCCAGACTATTCAAATTCAGTGGTATCCTCCACCCACTATCCCGTTATTGAAGAAAAATTTTTGTGCAATGTGTATAGATTGGCAGTCTGCATTGGAAGAATTTACTGAATATTTACTTAACACCAGTGTATGTGTTCCAGAGGCAGGGAAATCAAGAGAGGCTTTAGAATGAATCTGGAAGTGGGAAAGGTGAAATTCAAAAGAAAACGCCATTTCCTTCAAAGTCTACCTCCTCTACATGGTACCTTTTCATTTCCTTGCCTTGCACTAAAACAGTTGGTATTGAACCAAGGTTGGTTTTACACCTAAAAAACATTTGGCAATATCTGGACATGTTTTTTGGTGGTCACATTCTGGGGTGAGGTGTGCTACTAGTATCTAGCATGTAGAGATAGAGATCAAGGATGCTATTAAACATGGTACAATGTGCAGGGCAGCGTATCCCAAAATTATCCAGTCCCAAATATCAATAGTGCTGAGGTTGAGGAACCCTGGACTAGAGAGAAGGAAATCAATCATTTAGGTTGGTCAAATTAATTTCACACAACCAGAGGGAGGTATCTGTCTTGGTATACTGGTATATCCCTTTTAAAATATTGTGCGTGTGTTTGTGTGTAGAGGGGTGTGTTTCCCCAATCCCTTTTAGCTATTGCTTTGGTCAGATTACTCTTGGTGTTGAAAACTTTTCAGAGCAAGATGCACTGGAATAAAATCAGACTTCCTATTCTGGACTATTAATACCCTGAAAAACTGCCTCCACTCACGTCTCTGACTTTTTTTTTGAGTTGGATTCTCACTCTGTTGCCCAGACTGGAGTGCAGTGGCCGCTCCCGGCCACCGCAGCCTCGACCTGCTGGGCTCTGGCGATCCTTCTGCCTCAGCCTTCCAAGTAGCTGGAACTACGCGCGCTACCACGCCCGGCTAATTTTTGATTATTGTAGAGATGAGGTCTCGCCAAGTTGCCCAGGCGGGTCTCGAACCCACGGGCTCAGGCAATCCACTCACCTCGGCCTCCCAAAGTGCTGGGATTACAGGCTGAGCCACCGAGCCCGGCCTCTGACTTCTTACCATGCCCCCTCTGCCCTTGGTTCTCTATGATTCATCCAGCTATACAAGGACCAAGCCCAGACTGGCTTTATAACCTTTGCACTTGAAGATTCTTCTGCCTGAGCCACTCTTCCCAATCTGGGCCTGGTGGAGTCCCTTTCATCATTCGCATCTCAGTACAAATGTTACCTCCTCAGCAAGGCCTTTCCAAATCACCCCATCTAAAGTACACCTAGACACAAAACATACTTTTGATCTCATAGTCACGTTTTATGTTGTCTGACACTTAAAACTTTTGGAAGTTATGTCATTTGTTTGTCTTCTACATCAATATATAAGCTCCCTAAGGAAGTGATCATGTCTCTTAGTTCAGAACTACATTTGTGTTCCCCACTTCCAGTTGAGTACGGAGTCCAAATTAAGTAAATATTTGTTAATTTTAAATTTCTGGAAATTTTAAATTTGTAAAATAGGTTTTTTTTTGTTCTTTAGCCTCTTAAAAATGTAAATGTGGCAAATGAAGCTGTTAGATTTTAGGACTTAGAGTTCTAAGCAGATATAGAAACCATCCATTCTTAGAAAATAAGACAAGGTAAATGAGCAAGAAAAATACTCTATAACTCATCAAACACTGATTTTACCCCAATGGAACTTGGTCATTTCAGTTTTATTATTGGAGATATTACTACTAGCAGTGTCTTTTCTGATGTTTCATTACATAAATTTGTTTTTTTGTTATTTATTTATTTAAATTTTTTTAGAGACAGAGCCTTGCTCTGTCGCCCAAGCTGGAGTGCAGTGGTGCAATCATATCTCACCACAACCTTGAATTCCTGGCTTCGAGCAACCTCCCACCTTAGCCTCCCAAGTAGCTGGGACTACAGGCATGAGTGCCCAGCTAATTTTGCTATTTTTTTTGTAGGTCTCACTATGCTGCCTAGACTGGTCTCAAACTCTTGGGCTCAAGCAAACCTCTCACCTTTGTCTCCTAGTGTGCTGGGATTACAGGCATAAGCCACCACACTTG
>CAUYQG010167513.1:0-22555 GCA_963574415.1 Tarsius wallacei
TGTAGTTGCAGCTACTTGGAAGGCTGAGGTGGAAGGGTCGCTGGAGCCCAGCAGGTCGAGGCTGTGATGGCCGGGAGCGGCCACTGCACTCTAGTCTGGGAGACAGAGTGAGACTCCAACTCAAAAAAAAAAAAAAGAAAAAAAAAACGAAAAGCCGGGTAGCTACTGTCATCCCAAAATTAGATATACAACTATATACGTAACCAGATATAATGTGATGTAAGGAATAATTTACCTTATGTACTAGGAGTGGTACTTTAAAGAAAAACTGTGAGGGAATGACCCCACCTCAAGAAGTTGGCTGGCAAAAACAATTAAAGGTATTTACAAGTAAAACAGACTAACAGAATCCAGCATTCCCCTCCTTTTTCAGGCTATGTTTACTCTTGGGGCAAGTACTACAGGGGGACCACAGAGAGGCATAAAACTTGTTTTTATCAAAGTCATCAGTTCTGACATGTTAGAAGAAGGAATGAAAAGACATTAGTAGGGGGTGGGTATTGAGCAAGGGAGATAGAAAAGATAGCTTTCTTAGGACACATTTTCTTACCTGTAGTTCTTTAGACTCAAACTCAACAAATGAAATGAGAAAGAAAAAATAAAATTAAAAGGTACAAAAACTTAGTGGACTCAACCATGCACCTTTAGGGAAGTCTAAACTTTTATCAGAAACTTCCCAAATATCCAGTTGATAGTAAATAGGACATAGCATCAGCCATAAATTTTGACATAACATCAAAAATTTTACCTCGTCTCCCCCAATTTTAAAAATCTTTCCTCTTAAAGTGTTCAATTTGTATTCCTAACATCTCTTGTCCAGATTTTCCTCATATGGCTAGGTAAAAAGTGTGTGCCTGAGGATTAGGGCATAGTAGGAGGGAAGAAGAAGTTGAGCAAAGAAAAACCTGACTCCTACTTCTTTGGTTAAAATTAGAATACTTTTTCAAGAATCCTGGGCAGGAGAGAGAAAAATTCCCTTCTACCTCTTCCAAATTCCTATAGCCAAGTGGTTCAACGGCAGTTGAATGGCACACATAATGACATCATTGATTGGAACCACAATAGAAGGGAGTGAGAAGAGCAGGTGGGGGGAACTGGGAATGGAGGGAGGTGAAGATGTATTTGTGTTACAGACAAAAGACAAGTTCTGTTCCTCAGCAGGGACAAATGAAGAACCAGATGATGGGATAAACTGAGGTCAGAGAGTTTCCCCTATTGTTTCTTCTTTAAACAGCTCCTTCACCACTCCCTCAAAGTTTGCTCCATTGGGCAGGCAGGAGGAGAACAGTGTATGGTTTTTATCTTAAAGGGGAGGAGGTAGAGAAGAAAAAAGACAGAGGATTACACATTGTGCCTCTCTCCTTGAAAAGACCAAATATTTATTTTCAAAGTATTATGAATTAGAAGAGAATTTAAAGAAGTAGCTAAATTTTTGTTGAATCTTAAAATACTCCAAGAAATGTTATTCAAGAAATCCTGAAGACTATGTGAGGCTGAGTTTTAGCTTTTTCTGAAATTCATCCTCTTTGATATTCACGCTCAATTGCTATCTCTACCTACCACATATATAAGTAACTCTTACCTTCTTTACATACTGGTTAATGTAAGTTAAAAGAATACATTTTTGGGAGTGGTCAACGGCCTGCACAGCAACATGCCTAAGTTTTATTGTGACTACTGCAATACGTACCTCACCCATGACTCTCCATCTGTAAGAAAGACACATTGCAGTGGTAGGAAACACAAAGAGAATGTGAAAGACTACTATCAGAAATGGATGGAAGAGCAGGCTCAGAGCCTCATTGACAAACAACTGCTGCATTTCAACAAGGAAAGACCTCCTACTCCATTCTCTGCTCCTCCTCCTGCAGGGGCAATGATTCCACCTCCCCCTAGCCTTCCGGGTCCTCCGCACCCTGGTATGATGCTGGCACCCCATATGGGGGGCCCTCCCATGATGCCAATAATGGGCCCTCCTCCTCTTGGGATGATGCCAGTGGGACTCGCTCCTGGAATGATGGCACCCATGGGAGGCCACATGCTAATGATGCCTGGGCTCCCAGTGATCAGGCCTCCCACCCATCCCATGTGGTTCCCACTTGGCCTGAAATGACTCGACCATACAGATAACGATGGGGGAGAACTCTTTTATCAGTTTTATAGTACTTGTTCTACTCCACCAGGAGATCATGGTGCTATGACTGAGTGTTTTCTTAGTAGCATGTAAGAAAGACTTGCTCCCTCTTCCTATCAGAGAATAGTTTTGGAGAGGAAAAGTGGAACAAAAAAGTACAGTTTTTATTTGTATTGTGAAATATAAAACTAAAATTGTCAATTCTTTTAGTTAAAAGTGTGTTCCCTTTTTCCTCCCCCCTGTATTATTTGTGTATTATAAAGGAAATGAAACATTCAAAAAAAAAAAAAAAGAAGAGTGGTTTGTATTATTTATCTATGTATACAATTATTCTGAGGACAGAAAATAATGTGAGTAGCAAATTTACTATCATGTTACTTTCCTAGGTGAAGACCCTGAAACAAGAAGAATGAGAACAGTTAAAAACATAGCAGATTTGAGGCAAAATTTAGAAGAGACTATGTCCAGTCTTCGTGGGACTCAGATAAGCCACAGGTTTTTTTTGGTTTTTTTTTAATCTACATATCTTTGGGCCAACAAAGAGAAGAAAAAATGACAACCAAGTACTTTTTTATAATAATAGAGAAGGGATTTCAGTTATCCCTTACTATTTTCTTACTTAAATTTTGTGTAACAATCAATTGGTAATTATTCTTAAACTGGAAATTCTCGGCATATACTTATCTATCTCTGTCGTCTGTTTATCTCTGCTTCAATACGATGCCCTGTTCGATCAGAATTAATTGCTGCAACTACCGCCATCACTACTAAGTGGAATTTCATGACTGCACCAGAGAACAGTGGCAGCAGTTGCAATTGAAATGCATCTGGGGAGAGGTGGTAGGGAGACTTTCAAACATACTTGTAGTTAATTTCTAGAATAGATTTGAGAAGGTTACAGTGGTTTAAGGATTTGTTGAGAATGTGGAACAATATTTTGTTGTATCCGAAATACAATGATGGCCTTTCTTTTGAAAACAAAGAAGATACTGATTGCTGGGGAGGGGGGACACAATATCAATAAGGGTACCTGATCTCAAACCAGGCCAAGTGGGGACCACAGGAGGCCCATACCTTACCTGTACAATGTACACTTTTATACCCAATCCTGAATTGTACCCCGCATCTTGAAAATAAAAAATATTTTTAGAAACAAAGAACAACTGAGAGTGAATACCCGATCCCATACTTTGCCATCTTCAGAGGTGATTATAATCTAAATATGGGTGTATAATTTGATATTCATGAAAATGACATACTTCTAAGAAATGGCCTTCAACTCTAGCCTTTTCTGTTATTGTGCATTCTAGGTTTATGGCCCCAAGTGAACCAGAGTATAGTTATTTCTCCCTTTTATTTGACAGCACCCTGGAAACAACATTTGATAGCACTGTGACGACGGAAGTGAATGGAAGGACCATCCCCAACTTGACAAGTCGACCCACTCCCATGACCTGGAGGCTGGGACAGGCGTGTCCTCGACTTCAGGCAGGAGATGCTCCTTCCATGGGTGCTGGTTACACTCGCAGCGGCACGGGTCGGTTCATCCACACAGACCCCTCGAGGTTCATGTACACAACACCTCTCCGTCGAGCTGCTGTCTCTCGACTGGGAAACATGTCACAAATTGACATGAATGAGAAAGCAAGCAGTGACCTGGACATGTCTTCTGAAGTTGATGTTGGTGGCTATATGAGTGATGGTGATATCCTTGGGAAAAGTCTTAGGACTGACGACATCAACAGTGGGTAAGTGGCCCTGGTCTCTAACAGCATTGTGTGAAGAGGGGAGGTCGTATCCTGGGATGTGTTCATATGAAAAGGACATGTGAGTTCACTCTTAAAGTTATTAGCTAATGTGAAAAACCTGAAGTCATTTGGAGTGTTTTGGGGCCTCTCATCTTCTCATTCATGGAAAGTAAAAACATCCACAATGTCTGTAACTTCATTATAAGCCACTACATTTTTCTGTTTTTTAGAGAAACACATGTGGCCTGTGTTTTTCAGTGTGATTTTTCACAAGTAACAGATTTTGTAGTGAAGGACGTGGGAAGGAGACAGGAGGAGTTTTACTGAGCTGCTTGAATTTTTTTCTTTTTTGGCTTGTGAGAAGCTGCCTGTTACTGCTTTGAGGAACAAATATTTTCTAACATTCTTAATTATGCACCTCCAACTTCACTTGAGGGAAAAATCACTTAGGAGTTGAAAGTTTTAATCTATTTATGCTTTTGATAGTATCACATTTTAAAAAATCTTAGCCCCTGTTTCTCTGCTGCTTCCTATTACATTCCAAAAAAATGTTGTTATTATAAAACTCTTAGTGTATTTTGGGAATTTGGAATATTTGATTTAATCAGAGGATGAGCCCAAAGGAGGCAATCAGGATATTCTAATGATAATTGTTACTGCCATTTTGAGCACTTCCTATGACCCACTACACTCGTGTTAAGTGCTTTAAAGATATTTATTTTATTTAACCTTTCCCCCATCAGCAACCCTTATGAGGTAGACATTTTTATACATATTTAACAGATAAGAACACTAATCCACATTGGCCCCAATGGTATAACACTAGGGAAATGCCAGACCTGCATTAGGACTCAGATATGCCTGACTTCAAAACTCAGGCTCTATAACATGTGGGAAAGCTTCTTAACTAACTGTATCTATAATTTTCATGGGAATCTGGGTTTTGACATATGCTTTGTCTTTTTGCATCTGAGAAGACCAGTGTAGGAAGCCCTTCCTCTGTATGTGTAACCCTTCCTGACTGCTTTCATGAAAAGCTTTTGTCTGAATGGAGAAAAGACCCAAACAAGTGTAGAACAGCTTTTGGTGAGATTTATAGCTCTGCTCTGATATACAGATACCCACCAGGCCATCCCTGGTATTTGCCCTCCTCAAGTTTCTAACAATTTGGAATTAGAGAGACAAATTGTGATGTATTAGGATAGATTATAGTTTATCTGCTACTGGAATTAGAGTACCTATACACCTTTCTACCATTTGCTATGTTTGGACCTATTGGGAACCTCACTTATCCACATTGGTTTTCGTCATCTAGAATAAAGATACACTTGCACCATCTTCATGAAGTTGTTAGGAATGAAGAAAATCACCCACAAAGTTTTACCTAGCACAAACCCTAATACAGTATATTTATCATCCTTCTCCTCATCATCATGCATTATAGTTAATAACTATTTCAATGTGTGGTTGTTATTGGTTACCATTATCATTTTATGTGTATTTAACATAGCCTAGGAGGGAATACTCCGTTCAGAGAACATGACTGCAACACAGAAATATCTGTTATTTTCCACCCCCATCTCTACCTTCTTTCTTCTCCATCCCTTTCACTCTCTCCCTTATCTCTTCCTCTCTTTTCTTTTCCTATCTCCTTAACTGTAGACATATGTGTATGTTGATTTTTATATTCAGCATTCTAATATATTTGGATGATGAATTATACACATAAATATACATATATACTTATATATGTAAATATACACATACATGCATTTATATGAATACATGTACTCAATCTCCTTATTTGTGGTAGTTATATTCTATGAAGTCACCATAAATACTGTATTAGTGAATACTGAGCTATTGCTCCTCGGGGAAATATAGGTTAGGTTCCTATGAGACTTTGGCCCCAACATTTTTGCCAACCAAATAATACATAACATTGCATAACTCTGTTTTATGTGTGTCTCTATTTAAAGACACATTATTTATTAAATATTGTTGATTCACTAACATGGAACAACACCATAACTCATGACTGAATAAAGCTTATCTAACACATATTTTCTCCATGAGACACAGCGAAGCCTTCTTGCACTTAGGAATACAAGGCAGCACTTGAGAACAGTGCTTGGGAACCATTTTAAACAGCAAAATCTCCAACAATAAACACAAAAATTTGAAAAAATGGCATTAATTAGACCACAGAATACTTTTCTGTGGTATGAGAACTGAAATATGATGACAGACTCTTGTGTTGTTTTACTTTATATGGAAACCTCTGAAACTCAAATTTTGTACTATTCTGTGAATGTCCTTGAATGACTGTGGAAGTGCTAAGAGTTTTGTTTTTTTGGGACCCCAAATAAATTTTAGCAAAGAGACAAATTCACAAATAAAGAATTTATGAATAATGATGATTGGCTATGTTCATTCACACTCATGTAAAATGCTTGTCTGAAGAGTGACAGCATATCTTGGGAGCAGTTTAAGTCAAGAATCATGAAACATCTACAATGAAATGTGTTTGGAATTTCAAAAGATTCATATAGAAAAAAGTTGAGCTAAGAGTTTAGAATAAAGAGAAAGTAGTAAACCATGACATGAATGAGAAAAGAGTGAATGAATATTATTTTAGTTCTGTTTTTTATTTAAAAACAGATGAGGTAACTCTTAAGTGGACCTTGAACATTTACCATAATACTATAAGAAAGGGTAGTGGTGGGATACTGCTAGCTGGGTTGTGGGGATTGGGGTGCACAACATTAATAAGGGTACCTGATCTCAAACCAGGTGAAGTGGGAACTAAAGGGAGGCCCAAATTTTACCTGTACGATGACCACTTGTGTACCTAATCCTGAATTGTACGCCACATCTTTAAAATAAATAGATAAATAAATAAATAGATAAATAAATAAAATAAAAACACACGAAGGGGATCTGTTAAAAGAGAACATTTGTAAGGGAAGCATAAATGTAGAGGATATAATTCATTCAGTAAACCTGACTAAAGTATGATGAACAGGGTTAGAGGCACGGTTGGATGACATGATGTTAATGATCTTTCTCTTAATTAAGAGTCATGAAAAGTAGATATTTAAAGATAAGATTTGAGAGATAGGAACTATTATGACACACTTTGACATCATTATGTTAAGTTTCAACTGTACTGAAAGTGATGCAAAACACTACTTCATAGACATTACCAAATAGACACAGAACAGGGCGCAAGGATGATGATGGTTTTGGAAAGGGCAACACAGGCAAAATATGCAAAATGAATTGAGCAGGAAGCTCTAGGCCTAGATTTTTTTTTTTTTTGAGTTGGAGTCTCACTCTGTCGCCTAGACTGGAGTGCAGTTGCCACTCCCGGCCACACCGCAGCCTTGACCTGCTGGGTTTCAGCGATCCTTCCGTCTCAGCCTTCCAAGTAGCTGGAACTACAGGCGTGTGCTACCATGCCCAGCTAATTTTTGATTTATTGTAGAGATGAGGTCTCGCCAAGTTGCCCAGGCGGGTCTCAAACTCGCGGGCTCAGGCAGTCCACTCACCTCAGCCTCCCAAAGCACGGGAATACAGGCTGAGCCACCGAGCCCGGCTTAGGGCTAGATTTTATGAACTAGTGCAAGAGTTCTGGTTCAAAGTCATAAAGCCAAACATATGGTAGTGACATTCGTAGGGATAAAAGGAGGAAAATAAGTGATATGGGAGGCACTGCAAAGGAATAATTTACAGAACCAGTGATGAACTACTCATGAGAGCATGAGGGAAGCAAAAAATTTAGGAAAGATGTCTATATTGTAAGCATAGGAGATGGAAAATTATGACATTAGAGAAAATAGGAAGAGAGAGAGAGAGAGAGAGAGAGACAGAAAGTCCTGATTTTTTGGTGAGAAAGCAGAGAGGGAAGATGATGGCTATAGAGTTAGAAATGCAGAGTTGGAGACTGTGGGAGATAAAGGTTGTGAAATAGCAAAAATAATGTCCAGGAAAGAGATGTAATATAGCTCATCATAATAGAAGACAGTGAAAATTGTGGGAGGCATGAGGACACCTGGGAAAAGAACAGAGAGAGAAGAGGGATCATAAGCTGAAGTGTGTATGTATGTATGTATGTATGTATGTATTAAAAAAATATTTGTTCAGTTCATCCTATGTGTCAAGCAATATTCCAGGCACTGCACGTGCAGTGATGAACAATACAGACATAGTGCCTACCCACATGTGACTCATGTACTAGTATTTTAATACTTTTGTAGCTGTTCATTTATTCAATAAATACATAATATACGTATGTACATATATATGCACACATACACAAATATTCTTAGATAAGTAGTTGAGGTAGTATTTTTTAACAACTGAGTTCTGCATATTATAATATATATTTTTACAGGCATGCCTATACTCAGGAGCATTTTTAATTTTCCAGCACACTAGTTTTACTAGTTAACATTAATTTCTGTAACAGAAAACTCTCAAAATCTCAGTAACTTAATACAAAGAAGCTCATTTCCTCTTCATGTAAAACCCTCACTGGTGTTTCTGTTCTTCAGTTAAGGAATATACACCATGTAGTCATACAGAGAATAAGATGGATGATAATTCTGCTATGATCCAACCAGGTTTTCAATGTCACCCTAGGCATTGATATTCAACAGGCAAGTTGCAAAAGAGGGAAAGAGTCATGCATGAGAATATTTTGTGTGTACCAGGTCTGAAAGTCATACATGCTGCTTCTACCCACATTCTTTTTGTCAGAACAGCTATATGATCACATCTTACTATAAGTGAAGCTAGAAAATACGGTTCAGGTCTGTGCCCAGAAGGAGGAGGAAATTGGTTTGATGAGAGCTGTCTAGTTTCTGCTGAACTTACTAAGTAGAAAAAATAAGTGTTGTGGTAGGCTTTGTCCTTTCTACTTCTTTTATTCCTCATTTGAAACCTGATTCAGACCTTTTTTCCTCCATTTTTGTTTCCTATCAGTCTTTCAAAGAGACTTTGGATAGCCTCACTTAAACATGCATCAGTGGTTTACATGTTTTATGTTGGTCAAGTAAAAATACCCCAAATCCTATATGAAAACCTTCTCCAGTGATGTTTGCCTGCTTGACCTTACACAATTTTTCTTTCCCATGGTCGGATACACGGCCGTGAAATTTAAAGCATGACTCACTTTTCCCTGTGAGGAAGATGACTAGACATGGTTGGCAGGTGATGTGACTGATCTCAGTTCAAGGGTGATTAAAGGATGTTGTACAGAGAATACCAGGATGTGCTGGACTTATTCATTGTCACCAGTGTATGCAGTGTGCCACTGGCAGCTTTAGTAGAAGGTAGCCAAATATTTCAGCCTAGAATTAAAATATGAGAAGACAAGAAGGCTGAAGATATTCCAGAAAAGTTTAATTTGATTTTTTTTTTTTTGGTAAGAAGAAGGAGCTTAAAAATATTTCTGCTACAACTCATGAAAAAAAGAGAATGACAGCTTTTTCTTTAAATTTTTGAAAACGATGTTTTATTGATTAAAGAGACAATAGACTCAATAGACACAGTAATGAATGGAGATGTTTAATTTAGGATTTTTTTCATGTAACAACAAAGAACCTCATGAAGTCAATGTAAATAGAGTGAAGTTCTATTTTTTTTATGTACTGTAGGTATAACTCAGAAAATAAGTTAATTGGCATTCCGAGAATTCAGAATTTCTTGAAGCATGCAAAGGCTTATCTCTTTCTCCTCTTTTTGAAATTACTTTGAACACTTGGGGATTTGAATCTGTCAGTAATTAGGAATTAGTCAGAGAAAGGCCTCTTACTCATAATGAGTCTGAAAAATTCTCCATTAATGAAGTGAAAAAGGAACACCCTGAAAAATTGGGCAAAAGGTTACAGATTTTAATTGGCTGGAAATTGAAGTCATCTTCAGGTGTCACAGTGATAAATAGTTGGACCAAGAATGTAAACAAGAATTCTATTTTAAGTCACGTGATCCAAACAGAAAGTAATCTAAAAATTCTGAGGAATAACATTAGAAAACAAGGTGGATGAAGATACACTTTAATTTTGCTTCTGCCTTGGTCCTAACTCACTTCTTTAGTGAACTTTGTGATGATTGAACTATGCAAAACATTGTGTGAATAGTCAGGGTTACTCGTACTGTGTTAAAAAGATCTACCTTTTGTATTACAGATTTCTAATCTTAATGCTTCCTCTAATGTCATATTCAAGATGTGAGCTATTTTAGTGAACACAGAAATTCTAGTGCAGAGAATAGCTAGTAATATTGGTAGGCATTTATATTGTGCTAGATGACACTCTATGCATTTTACTTGTATTAACTCATCATTATCTTGCCGTAACCACTAGAAGTAAATATATTGTTACTAACTCCTTTTTACAGATTAAGCAATGAAGGCATAGATAGTTTAAGTGACTTGCCTAAGCCCACACAGCTACTACATAGCAGCTCTGTAGTGGAACCTAAGCAGTCTTTCAGTACTCTTGATCATCATGATATAATGACCTTATGTCAGTTAGGTCTTACCTACATGAAAGAGTTTCTCTTCTTGAAACTTGATTTTTTTCAAACAATCATAAAAACGCTCACAGCAGTCGTTCATTATTAGCATACTTTTCTTAGCTAGCACATTTGAGCTAGGGGGCATTTCTTAATGTTAGCTGTGCTCCTCTAAAGGAAGATACTGAACTGGGGGTTCCTTTTGAGGAAATTTTGAGAATCACTTTAGATTCCCTGTGTGTGCATGCCAATTAAAAAGGAGTTTGTTTTTGCATACAGCTGTTGATATGAGATATTGAATATAAAAACAGAATTCTAGGAAGATGGCAGATGTGGTGGAAGATCGGATGGAAGCGTGGGTCTCAAATTCATTATTTCTATAACCTCCAACTCTCCAAAAGTGGTATTTACAAAATAAAATTATCTTGCTTTTACTTTGCTAAGAGATATATTATCTACAAACCTGTTCAAAATATTGATAACAAAAGAGAAAAATGGGTGTTATGCTTGTTAAAGTAAGGAATATTGGTTTTCTAATGAAATTGAAAATAGATTTTAATTCTTCCTGGTGAGTAGAATGTCTATACAGGAAAAAAAAAAAAACTGTACTAGAGTATATTTGAGCAATTTTTGAAAATTGTGTTTACTATTTATCAAGTTATATTTTAGAAATAAGTTTATTTAATTTTCTGTGGATTAATTAGACATTTCTTTTCAGGTACATGACAGATGGAGGGCTCAACCTGTATACTAGAAGTCTGAACCGAATCCCAGACACAGCAACCTCCAGAGATGTCATCCAGAGAGGAGTTCATGATGTGACAGTGGATGCAGACAGGTAATTCTATCAGCAGATATGATGGGGAGAAGGGCTTAAAGCAACTTCATAAATAGCATCATAAGCAAACACTCTTAAAGATAGTGTAAACCAAAGAACTTTTTTATTTTGAATACTAATAATTTTAGAGCATTTTCAAAGCTAAGATGGTTTCATTTGCAAGACCATTTTAGCTCTGTAATACTCTAAAATTGTGTTGCTGGGGAGAATGTTTTTAAAATTTCAGGTTACACAGTGGCAAATGTTAATGTCTGTAACAGCAAAATTATAAACACAGACTCATTCCTTATTAGAAAGGAAACCTGGTTAATATTTTTTTCCATTCAGATCCCCTGGAGGCTAGTGATAGAAAAATTGAAACATATTTTACATCATCAAGTACACTAAGTTTGATGCTTTTCTTGAAGATGCTGTTGAAAATATATAACTCTTGCTTTCAACTTATTTGTGCTTTTCCACTGCCTAAAATTACTCAAAGGCTTGCATTTGTGTGTTTCATATACTGGTGATTATTTTGCTAGAAATTGCTCTGCCAGTTTTATCAGAATCATCACTGTTTGAGAACATTGCCTTTGTAAGATAATCTTGTAAGATGTAATTCTGACTAGGATTTTGCTTCCTTGTCACTAAGAATCTTGATTTTGTTGAGCAGAAAAGGATCACCCACTTCCAGAACTATTACATATTGCTACCTAGAGTGGTTCTTTAATTCCACATTTATGAGGAAGACAAAAGGTTAAGACGTAATGTATCTACATTCTGAAATAAGAACAGAGTACAATTTATCGTGCGTTCCTCTACAACCAACTCCAAAGATTGGACAGTGAATTCTGATATTAGTCTTCAGTTTCTTCTCACTGACATGCTGTTGATATCTTAACTCATGTTTGCTGAAAGAATAGCCTTAGCTCTCACCCTGTGTATATCCTTGTCTCCTAGCATATGTGTGTGTGTGTGTGTGTGTGTGTGTGTGTGTGTGTGTGTAGCATGTCATTACAAATGGCTTCTGAAAACCGCTGCCCCTCCCCCACCCACTGAACTTCTCTTCAGCCATTTTTTTCCCTGATGTTTTCATTAACTTCAATCCTGCCAGGCTTCTTTTTGACCTTTGTACAGTCTATCATCTCAAAGTTTTCATTGATGTTTCTTCTGCCTGAAATGATCTTTTCTACATTTCTTGCATTATTGCCTTTATTGCATCATTTCCATCCCAGCTTAATGTAATTTTCTTGGAGTAGTCTTTCCAGAGTAGCTCAAATATATTTCTCCCAGTTACTTTTATACCCTTTACCTTTTATTATTTTATTCACTGCACATATTACTCCCTAAACATATCATACTTATTTATATGTTTATTTTCTATCTCCTCCATTATTATGTAAACCCATCAGTGCAGAATTTTTGTTATATTCTTTACATGTTTAACTTTTAACAAATGCTTGTGTAGTGAATAAACTAATGAACAAATATAGGCTATATATTCATATAGCTAGCAGCACAGTTCGATTGGGCAGAGAGGTGAAGGAGGACAGGAAAGAGCCAAGTACTACCAAGATATTATGAAAGGGGAAATTCATGATGTGAAAAAAATAGGAGACCATGATTAGAGGGAAGAAAGCTTTGTTGCTTTGTTTTGTTTTGGGGATGAAGGAATCTGAATTGGCATAGAGAGTGAATTCCTAGTCAAAATAAGGTGATAAGAATTCAGGAAGATATTAGAATAATCTAGAAAAAAATTATAGAACTTCTATAGATGGAATGTTCATGTCTTTTCCTAAATTCCTATGTTAAAACCTAACTCCCATTGTGATGTTATTTGGAGGTAGGGTCTTTGGGAAACTATTAGGTCACGAGGGCAGAGTTCTCATAAGTGGTATTTGTGTCTTTATAAAAGAAGCCCTCAAGAGCTCCTTAGACCTTTCTGCCATGTGAGATTACAGCAAAAAGACAGCTGTATATAAGTCTATGAAGTAGGTCCTCACCAGACACTGAATCTGCCAGACTTGATCTCAGACTTCCCAACCTCCATAACATTTCTCTTGCTTGTAAACCACCCAGCCTGTGATATATTATTATAACAGCCCAAACAGACTAATACAAGGACCAAGATGAGTGAAGTTAGATTGAAGAGGAATAATCTTTCCTCTGAAACAGAAAAGGGGCATCAACATTAGTTTGGACGTATGAAAAAATTCCTGAAGTTTGTTAATTCTACCTTCTCTCTAAAGTACAGACTAAATCACTGCTGAGAATTAGAAATATATGTGCAGGATAAGAACTTGAGGAACTTTTGAAAATGTGGAATGACCACTGAATATGGACACAAATTTCTCAGATAAAATTAAAGATTTGCAGAGAGGTATTAAAGGCCTAGTTATTCATTCATATGCACATAATGTTTTCATAATAAAGATTTACCTGCTTTGAGTGTACAATTCATGGATTTTCAGCAAGTTTACATAGTTGTACAATTATTACAATACAATTTTATTGCATGTTATTATTTCCACAAAGATCCTCATGCTCTGTGGAAGTCAATCTAGCTCCAGTCGCCTGCCCCAGGCATTCACTTATTTGCTTTGTTTCTGTAGATTTGCCATTTCTGGATATTTTATTTGAATGAATTCTATAATATATAGTCTTTTGCCTACAGTTTACTTCACTTAATGAAATGTTTTTGAGGTTCACACATGTAACATATCTTGTAGTTTATTCCTGTTTATTGAGGAATGATATACTTTTATATAGAGATACTATATTTTGTTTACCTCTTCAGTTGTTAAACAATTGTTTTCGCTATTTTAGCTGTTATAAATAATGCTGTTGTAACCATTCATGTGTAAGATTTTATGGGGACATATGTTTTGTCCCTCCTTGATAAATACCTAGAAATTGAACTTTTGAGTTGTAAGATAAATTTGTTTAACTTTTTATGAAATTGCCTGTTTTCCAAATTGCTGTATCATCTCACTCCTACCCACAATGTCTGAGTATTCCAATTTCTCCTTATCCTCACCAACACCTGTTATTATCAGTATTTTTGAACATAGATAGCTTCTTTGGTAAAATGTATATTCAAATCATTTGTGTATTAGTAGTTGAGTTGCTTCTAATTACTGAGTAGTAATTTTTAAAAAATATGTAGTCATGAGTTGCTTAACAACAGGGATATGTCCTCCGAAATGCTATTTTAGGCAATTTCATCCTTGTGCAAACATCACAGAGTACACTTACACAAATGTAGGCTATATGGTATAGCTCTTTGTTCCTAGGCTACAAACCTGTATGGCATGTCACTGTACTGAATACTGTAGACAATAGACAAGATACAGCAATATTATAATCTTATGAAACCGCTGTCATATATAGTATATATAGTTTATCCTTGACTGAAATGTTGTCATGTAGCACATAATTATTCTCTGTATATGTCTTTTATTAGATCTATGGTACTAGTGTGTAACTTATCTAATCAGTTTTAATGGTATCTTATGAAGCACAAAGTTTTAAATTCTGATGATGTTCAATTTATTAATTTTTGTGCTAAGAATCCTTGAAATAACCCAAAGTCACCTAGTTAAAATTTGAAACCATTAATTTATAGTAGATCTAATCAGTATGTATGTTATGTAGCCTTACTCAGCAGCTTGGGTATAGAAACAGAAAAACTAGATGATTGAATTCATCCAGAACTGGAAATGAACTGGTGAGATGTGATAAGGTATACTATTTGGAGTATGAGTTAAGTGATTGACAACTGGTCTGAAGCTGAATTCAGATGGTAAAACATAGGATGCTGTTAGACTGTGAGACAAAGGATTCTAAAAACATGAGCATGAAGTCCATGAGCATGTCTAATTAAAAAGGGAATGAAAGATGTTGATTGGTAGGGTTATGCCAAAAAATAAAATAAAATAAGTTTTACATTTGAGATGTAGAAATTTTCTAGATGATTGGACAAAGTAAGCTATAGCCTGAGTTACTAAAGTAGAGTGATTATAAAAGTCACAATTTGAGCTGGGCTCGGTGGCTCAGCCTGTAATCCTGCGCCTTTGGGAGGCTGAGGTGAGTGGATTGCCTGAGCCCGCGGGTGCGAGACCCGCCTGGGTACTTGGCGAGACCTCATCTCTACAGTAAATCAAAAAATTAGCTGGGTGTGGTAGCGTGCACCTGTAGTTCCAGTTACTTGGAAGGCTGAGGCGGAAGGATCGCCAGAGCCCAGCAGGTTGAGGTTGCGGTGGCCGGGAGCAGACACTGCACTCCAGTCTGGGTGACAGAGTGAGACTCCAACTCAAAAAAAAAAAGTCACAATTTGGTTATGTAGATGATTCATCCAGGTGACTATACTTCAGTATGATGACAGGATGGGTCTCAAAGGACAGAAGGACAAGCCTCAGATACTATGTTATATATTAAATATGGACAAAATTCCACAAGTTATGGTAGCAAGATATCTTTTCCATGTCTATTGGATTGTCTACCACATTGTTATATAAACTATATTTCTTAATACAATGATTGCTAATTTCAATTATAAACTAATCAATGTAATTTTGTATTTTCACTAATTTTTTGCATGTGTAATTATGACATTTTTGAAAGTATAAAAGCATAATACATAATAGAAATTATTATTTTTGGTTTGGTTGGTTTGATTTGTGAAACTGCAATCTAGATGCTGAAGTCACAGCTGATGACAGGATTTATTAAAGGCATTAAAGATTGTCATGATTTTACATGAGTCTCAAGTTTTTAGTCTTTGTAACTCTTTACCTATTGAAGAAAGCCTAAGTTCAAATATAAAGATACAGTCACATTGAATCTCTAAATCTAGAGTCTTTAGCAATGTGCAATAAATTGCATTGCTACTACATAGGGCATCATGACCAGTTCTCATAAAATCATGTGGAGAGTCATTTATAAAGGTAAGAGGCCCGAGGCCCTCATTAGACCCATGCTTTTTCCAGGTAGGAAAAGTCAAGACAGCAAAGATTTCTCCAAAGCTACCAAGCAAATATCTCAGGTGTCAAATTCATGATGCCTGTTACTTGCCTGTGTATACTCTAATAATTCTTTCTATTCTGTGTTGATTAGTTCCAGCACAATCACAGAATCAGTATATTCCCATATCTTAAGGATTTCCTTCATTAGCTAACTAGCTTTCCAAAATAATTAAAAGCAAACACAATATAGATTAATAGACTGAGAAGGAAATAGATAAAGCAAATATAATTACTTCATTTTATAATCAAATGGCCTGCCTTTTCTGCCCACATTTCTTTACTCTAAATAGGGAAAAACCAATGCAAAACACTTGGAAAGTGGAAAAATTATTATTGATACCACTCTGCTTACCATTGTGAGTTTATTAACTGCTGCTGGACAGCTCTCAAGTTCTTAATACAGCTGTCCCCATTGTGAGTAACCTCATAAACTTCCAATACTTTTAGGTAATACCCCTTACAGAATTAATTCATACCACACACATGTATTGAGAACCTACTGTCTGGCAATCATGTGCTCAATCTTTGGAACCTTTTACTCAAGGGTCTAATATGTAAAGGTTTTTAGAATGGAGATTGTTAAAATCTAAAATGCCATTGAGAGTCAAAGGATGCTTAGACAATACAACTGGCCTAAGTTGTAGATCATGGCTCTAAATACTACTGCTTCTTCCTAAGACTGGTCTTGCCATTAAAATTGGCCAAAACTTAACTTTATATCATAGAATTACCTTCTTAATAGAAAAGACGATCTCCAGTAATCTCATTTATGCAGTTCTTTTTTTTTTTTTTAACCTTGTCTGCTTCCAGTATGATTTATTAATGAATCTTATGAGGATAGGAATGATGTTGAAGAAAAGGAGAAGAAAGAGAAAGAGGGAGAAGAGCAGGAGGAGTCAAGGTTGTTATAATAAAAATAGCTATAGTAGTTGTCAGTATTGAGGACGTACTTTGTGTAGCTAATCTATTATATTACTTAAATGCATTATTTTACTTTATAACATCTCTATGAAGTGAATTTTTTTTACTACCATTTTATGTGAGGCAGAGAGTTCTTAGATCAAGTAATTTACCCATAGATACTTTGTTAATAAATGATAACAGCAGGATTTGAATTGAGTTTTTATGTTCTTAATATTCATAAAATCATTAAGTTAGATGAAAGTTTTTCTCATATCTGGATGAAATGTTTTACTTTGTAAATTATTTAATTTTTCCATTTGGTTGAAACATATCTACAGGATATAAACAAGTTTTTTAAAAAAATTCAGCTTCAAAAGTTTGGTAAATTAATTCAGAATGTAATCATATTCTATTTATACTGCAGATTGTCAATTGATCTGAAAAAAACAAGTGACAAAACAGTTTTTTCTCATGTGTTAAAACTTCTAAAAGGCTGGTTAACTTGTTTATATCAGTAAAGCAATTTAGCAGTGTTTTGCTCTTTTACATATATGTATTTATATATGTATTTATCTTATCTTGTAGTCTAATTCTTGTTGAAATATCTATTTCTGACAGTCTTAAGAAAATAACAGAAAGAATAGAAAGGGGAGAAATATGTTTGGCTTATATACTGAAAAGAACTAAAAGAGTATTTATATGAGGAAAATAGGAATTTGGACCTTTTATATTACATGTTTCTCTTTTTCTCGAACAGAAATAAAACAGGAGAAATTGTGTTAGCTAATTAAGATTTAAGAAGTTGCATCTATACCTGAAACACTTGTTCTTCTCTTCAAGAACTAGAGATGAATTCTTTTTTATAATAGTCTAACTAATGGGGTGAGACTTTCAACTTGGGATCATTAAATTGAGGGTTTTCGACTGCCAGCTGATGAATTCTGTATCTTCCTCACTCCACAACACAAAATGGATGGCATGGACTTATTTATTAGAGTTATATGGGCTCCATTTATATTTTCCTTGTGTAACTTAATTTGTGTTTCTAACAGTTAAAGTTATTTGCAAGAAGTTGTATTTTTTTTTAAGCCTCACCGGAGCCTACATGTTATTTTGGGTTTGTTGTAAATGAATGTGTTTTCATATTTCACTTCAAAACTTTTTGTGATTGTTGGTGAAAATTCACAGAATGTACAAAAAATGTAAAGAAGAATCTAAAAATATTCTATAATACTTCCATCCCTAAAACAACTAAGGATATTGCTTTAATGTTTCCATCTAGCCCTACCTACCCTCTCTATTTAAATAGTTTGGGTTATACCATCTATATAGTATATCTTCCTGCTTTCTTCACTATATTTCCATAATGAACATTACCACACAGTGCTAAATGTTATTTTAAAATATGGCTTTAATAATTGCATGCTCATCTCTCATTTAGAATAAATTATATTTCTAAGGAAATAGTATAATCAACCATTAAATATATCTATCACATTTCCAATTTATTGGCAGAACCATTAACATACTCTTACCTGATCTGGTTGTATGCTTATATCTATGTTTTTTGTTTCTAGAAAGATATAATTTTCAAACTATTAGAAAAGGATGCCTCACATATATGTGTGTGCATGTTTGTGTGTGTGTGTATCTATCTTTCCCTATGTAGAGATAGATAGATGCAAATTTGGATTTTAATTTTTCCATATTATACTCATTTTATGAGATAAAGGTTTAGAATTTAATTTATTTTTTATTTTCTAAGCATATATTTGTAAACTATTGAGATTTATGAATTTGTTGTAATTTTAAAATATTTTGTCAATTAGGTTTCTTGCTGAAAAAGTAGATGATAAACCTACTGACTAAAGCTATGCTTCTTCTTGAAGCTTAATTAAATACCCAGAGGTTCCTTATTGCTTATAGAACAAAACCTTATCTATTATTTCCCTAACAGTATATTTACTCTGACCTCAGACAACTTGTACTAGCCACATCCACCTGACAGCTCAAATATTTACTAGATAACAATAAAAAAATAGTTTTCTTATTGAATGTCTGGTTGATTCTAAGTACTTTACGTATATAAAATAATTTAGTTCTCGTAACAACCTTCATCCCCTTTTTGTAAATGAGGCATCCAAGTCTCAAAGAGATTGAGTAACTTGCTCAAGGTTATGTCATTAGTAAATGTCACAGCTGGGATTTAAACCTAGGGGAAGTTACAAAACAAAGAATAAAAATAATGATGTCCATAATATTTTATTTACTGTATTATAGATTGAGGGGATATATGTGCAGTTTTGTTGCATGAGTGTATTGTATAATGCTGAGATTTGGGCTTCCAGTGAACCCATCACCCAGATAGTGAACATAGCATTGAGTAGGTAGTTTTTCTTTTAAATCCATTTTCAACTTCACTTTTGATCCCAAGCACATTTTCTTGGCTAGTGGCTAGAAAAGATTAATCACAATTAAAACTAATAGAGATGCTGTTCAGATTTAAATTCAATACTAAATTTTAAGAATTTAAGCCGGCCTCGGTGGCTCAGCCTGTAGTCCCACACTTTGGGAGGCTGAGGTGAGCGGATTGCCTGAGCCCACGGGTTCGAGACCCGCCTGGGCAAATTGGCGAGACCGCATCTCTACAATAAATCAAAAAATTAGCTGGGCATGGTAGTGCACGCCTGTAGTTCCAGCTACTTGGAAGGCTGAGGCGGAAGGATCACCGGAGCCCAAAAGATCGAGGCTGTGGCGGCCGGGAGCATGCCACTGAACTTCAGTCTGGGGGACAGAGTGAGACTCCAACTCAAAAAAAAAAAAAAAAAAAAAGAATTTGTTGGCAGAGTTGATTTCATAGCAGAGATATTTTAATACTCAAATATTATACCAGCTCCTCTGCCCCTAAAACTGTGCAAATATATTAATGAAAAGATATTTTTTAAGTGTAGAGACCCATAAGGGCCCAAGTACAGAAGGAAACAGTAGCAATACAGTTATGAAAATGGCAGCACAGAAGGAGAATGGTAATTGATTTAACAGGCCCATGAAAGCACTGAAAACACTGTGGGAGAAGTCAAGAAGCATGTAATTTATACAGGAACACCAAAAGCATCGAAAATTTTAGGATCAGTTACCTTGGGATGTGGGGATGAATGTGAATTAAAAACAGGCAAGTGGTTTGTTTTCAGCTCAACTCTTGATTAACTGAGCAAATGTTCATTTTCTATTTTAGCAAAAGACTAAAGATTTTTAACAGGGAGGGGAAGAAAAAAACAAAGAGAAAGGGAATCTTGATGGGAAACATGAGAGGCACAGTTGAGGGCTTGAACACAGGGTAATTATGTGAAGTTTGAATAATAAACATAGAAATTCCCAGCTTTTTTCCTCCTTAAGTCCTATAATCCTGGCAACCAGGTGTGCACTTATCTAATCAGGACTATCTACTTTTTCCATGTATCCTCCGTGTTCAGTGTGTTCAATGATTACATGTCCTTAAATCACTATAGCAATATATATTTGAAGAAATTATAGTGTTATGAGAATAAATTTATCATAATCGATTATGAAAAGGAGATTTTGGTTTTGGATTTCTGTCTTAGGATCCCATTTAAGCCATTGGCTGCTTGTGTTAATTCTTAGCCAAATTTTTACAGTTATGAAATGAATGAAATATTAGTAATTGTCAATTACAATGACAGATCTCTTTAGATTTTGTGACAGGAAATTATAGTAAGACTTGCTTAAGAAAAAAAAAGTATGCATGTTTCCATAACTGAGAATTCCACAGGTAGCTCGGAATTTAGATGTGGAAGGGTAGAGCAATATCCTGTTCCCTTTATCCCTTGATTTGGCTGTAGCATTTTCCATGGATAGGCTTTGAATGCTATACTACATCCAGTGCAAGGATGGGAGGGCACAAGAATCCTAAAGAGGTCTTTTTCGCCAGGCTCATGTCTTGGCCTGTAATCCTGCACTTTGGGAGGCTGAGGTGCGTGAATTTCCTGAGCCTGCGGTTTCGAGACCCGCCTGGGCAACTTGGCGAGACCTCATCTCTACAATAAATCAAAAAAATTAGCCTGTCGTGGTAGCGTGCACCTGTAGTTCCAGCTACTTGGAAGACTGAGGCGGAAGGATCACCGGAGTCCAGCAGGTCGAGGCTGTGGTGGCCGGGAGCGGACACTGCATTCCTGTCTGGGTTACACAGTGAGACTAAAACTAAAAAAAAAAAAAAAAAAAAAAACGTCTTTTTCATTTTTTAATGAAAAGATAGTATGAGGTTTTCAGATAGACTTATGGCTTAAATACCTAAAAATGTTTTTTGGAAAAATTAGTTCATAAACATCAATTTTGAAAGAAATGTGCTTTAAAACAAAGCATGATTGCTGCCTATCTATGAAGTTTTATTAGCCTATCATTGATGTATTCATTATTTTCATGAATGATAACATATGTGAGTCTCCTCTGTTTACAGCAATACACTATCAGTTCTACAATAATTCAAGGTTCAAATCCAGTGGGAGAGAAACATGCTTCTGTGAGGTTAGGAGTCAGGAAGATTCGACAGGTTAAGGCATCTGCACATTCCTGAACCAATCACAAAAGCCAAAGAAAGCCTTGTCTTTACTACCCTCTCAACATGCTTGCTCTATGGGATTCCCATTGCACTCTTTCTCTATTCCCTCCTTTTTCTTCACAATCTGGACATCTGGGCTTCTGGCCCATAGGTTTACTTTATCTCTTGCTTTGTCTGGCATTACAGTTTACAATTTGAAAATATTTAAGTGTCACTGCCCCCCACCACCCTAACACCTGCTATCCTATGCTTTTGCTTATGCCTGGTATTTCATACTCAACATGGAATACCAACTCTGTCTTCCTTTCTTACTTTTCCTCCAAGACTCAGTTCAGGGGTTGTCATGAATTCTCCTCAAAACCTCATAGGCTCAGAGTCCCTTCTCTGTGAACTAAGTGTATGTCAAGACTCTATGACTATCTTTCCCAGAAACCTATGAAATATCCAGTTTATCCTTGTATCTGCAGAGTCAAATGTAGTTCTTGTCACAAAATACACAACTGTTGTCCTGAAACCCCATTTCATCATGTGCATACTTGTATTCAAATATTCCCCCACATATTGAAAGTATTCCAGGTGTTTTTTTTTTTTTTTTTTGAGTTGGAGTCTCTGTCACCCAGTCTGGAGTGCAGTGGCCGCTTCCGGACACTGCAGCCTCTACCTGCTGGACTCCAGCGATCCTTCCGCCTCAGCCTTCCAAGTAGCTAGAACTACAGGCATGCGCTACCATGCCCAGCTAATTTTTGATTTATTGTAGAGATGAGGTCTTGCCAAGTTGCCCAGGTGGGTCTCGAACCCGCAGGCTCAGGCAATCCACTCACCTCAGCCTCCCAA
>CAUYQG010167516.1:0-14613 GCA_963574415.1 Tarsius wallacei
AACCCCACTGCCTGAGCTTTAAGCAACCTAAAGATGACGTCTTCTTTCAGTAAAAGCAACAAGAGCTTTGCTTCATTTCTGCTCATTTGGTGTTGAAATGTATTTATTATATGGACACTTCTTACAAACAAGGGTGCCTGACTGAGACATATTTGTGTACCTAACCCTTAAATGTACCCCTAAATATCACAATAAAAATAAATAAATAAAAAAAAGAGGCAATTTCAGTATATCAGGTGATATAATTTTACTAAACTGTTAGCAAAAGAGGCAGAAAGAAGTGGTGAGATTTCAGGGATATTTACAAAGGAGACCTGCTAGAACATGAAGATTGATTGGAAATTTAAGAGGGTTTGGTGGTATGAAGGAGTGACCCTTTACTTTCATGTTTGTTTTTAACTTAAGCACTTGAGTGAATGGTGGCAGATTTTCTGGAAAAACCAGGTTGGCAAAGGAATGATAACTTCAATTTTGTTTCTTTTACATTTGAGATTCTTGGAGACATTGAAGCAAAGACATACAGGAGAACTCGGGTATTAGACTTTACAAAGATATAAACGTTTGACAGTTGACATCATTTGATATTAAATAAAGTCATACATCTGAACAAAATAACTTAAAGACAAAGTAAGCCAGTAGAAGATACAAGAGCCTAGGATACCATCCTGAGAAACTCTAACAATTAATGCTTGGATGGAAAAGAATGACACTTTCAGGGTTTTTAGAAGAAATGCCCAGAGAACAAGGGGAAAAAAACAGAGTGTGGCATTATGGAAGTGAAGAGGGTAGGTGTTAAAATAAAAAGTAAATTGTCAACCCTGTCAAATATGGTTGGGTCATACAGTGAGAAGACAACTAAGAAGTGTTGTGTTTAGAAAGATGAAGGACACTGAAGCTGAACGTGAGCAAATTCAGGGGCATGGTAAGGTAGAAGGCAGGTTAGAACAGGTTAAGGAGTGGAACAATATAGGAAAGTAGATAAAGGAAGCTCTGCAGGTAAGATTTTTGTTTTATTTTAGGATATAATTTTATTTTACCTGACTACATAAAGAGTTTTCCATATTAGTTATACTTATCATTCTAGATAATTTTCAAAACTTTAAGCAGCACAATGCTTAAATACATTGATTTGCCTGGTGGGAAAGGGCAGATGTAATTTGTCTTACCCAGTTTGTCATCCTTACATTTCCCTACACATTCTTTCTTCCAACCTTCTTAAAGCTGCAATATCCCAGCCACTTTATCTGCATGTTGCATTAGTTATTGGAAAAGATACATTAAGGTATCCAAAATGATTGTTGATTTTTTCAGATCTCCATTTAGCTGTTAAGTTTGCTTTACTAATATTGAAGGTACAGTATTAGATACATGCAAATTTTATTGTCTGATATATTCCTGTTGATTTGACTGATTTTATCATCATGAAATGCTTTTTATCTCTTATGATATTTCTTGCCTGAAAATTTTCATTGTCTTATATCAATATAAGTACATCAATATTCCTTTGGTTAGGGTTTGCATGCATCTGGCAACCTATCCTTGTCATTATAAAGTAGTTTTCTTCCAAACAACATAGGTTCTGTAGTTTTCCTCAGTATGAACATTTTTGTCTTTTAACCAAGGTGTTTAATATGAAATCTAACATATTGTTATTTTCTCTTTCATCCCATGTTTTCCTTTATTTCTCTACTTTACCTTTTTGATATGGCTAATTACTTGACTTCTTTTTATTTTTTAATTTTTAATTTTTTGAAATGGAGTCACACTTTGTTGCCCTGGCAGGAATGCAGTTTCACGTTCACGGCCACTGCAGTCTCGACCTGCTGAGCTCAGATGATCCTTCCACCTCAGCCTTCCAAGTAGCTGGAACTAGAGGTGTACACCACCATGCCCAGCTAATTTTTGGATTTATTGTAGAAATGAGGTCTTGTCAAGTTGCCATGGTGGTCTAGAACCCCTAGGCTCAGGCAATTCTCTCACCTCTGCCTCCCAAAGTCCTGGGGTTATAGGCGTGAGACACTGTGCCTGGCCCTAATTACTTCTACATATACTAGATACCCTACATTTGTTGCTGTTGTTGTTGATTTAAGCAGTCAGTTATTTTTTGCATTTACCCATATTTTTATCATTTTTGAGAAGTTCGTTTTTTATTTTTATTTATTTATTTATCTATTTATTTATTCTTGCGTGTCTGCTTTTCATCAAGAACCATTTCCTTGAATCTGAAGAATGATGTAGAACAATTGGTGATACATTATCCCTGCTTTTGGATAACTGTGACTATCTATATTACCTTCATTTTAAAAATCTTCCTATTTTTACATGATTATAGATTCACATATAGTTGTTAGAAATAATACAAAAATATCTTGTATAATTTTCACGCAGTTTCCCCCAACTAATATAGCTACAGTACAATATTACAAACAGGAAATTAACAGTGATACAATCTTATTAGGATTTTTCCAGTTTTATATCTAGTCGTGTGTGTGTGTGTGTATTTTGTTCAGTGAAATTTTATCACACATGTATTTTGTGTGACTGTCAACACATTCAAACTACAAAACAGTTCCATCTCAAGAATACCTTTTATTGTCACAACCAACTCTGTCTTAGTTTCTGGGTCCTAAGAAGCTAGCAAAAGAAAAGCAACATAAATACAAAGCAACAAAAAGGAAGGAAACTATAAAGAAAAGGGTGGAAATAAATGATGTTGACAACCCAAAACCATGGACAAATATAATTGCACAAAAGAGGGTTATTTGAAAAAACTCAATATAATTGATGAAAAAGACAGAAGATGCAAATCATCAATAACAGACATAAAATAACAGATATTATTACAGATCTTACAGCCTTTAAAAGGACAGAGGGAGTATACTTTGAGCCATATTACACTAATAAATTTGATAACTTAAAAGAAATGGAACAATTCCTTGAAAACCAGAAGCTAACAAAACTCAAGATGAAAGAGACAATATGAACAGTTCTGTAGACATTAAAGAAATTGAATGTGTAACTTTAAATCTGCAGAATAAGTACTCTAGAGGCCCATATTATTCCCCTGGAAAATATTACCAAATGTTTAAAGTATTAACACAAATTTTATACATTGTCTTCAAAAAAATAGAAAAGGAGGGAATATTTCCCAACTCATTTTATTAGACCAATGTTACCTCAACATGCCAAACTAGAAAAAGACAACAAGAAAAAGAAAATAAAAAGAAAACTAGACACTAAGATCCTTTTATAATATCGGTACACAAATTCTTAACAAAATGTTAGCAAATATAATTCTGTAACATACAAAAATATTTATATAATAGTACAATTGAAATGATCATAAATTCACAAGAAGTTGCAAATATAGAGTTGTTTTATATATCTGTTACCCAGTTTTCTCTAATGATTACTTAAATAAATATGGTACAGTTTCAAAACCAAGAAATGAACACTGGTATAACATGTATGTCTTTTCATCATATATGCAGTCATGTAACCATCACCACAATCAAGATACAAAACTATTCCATTCTCACAAAAATTTGCCAAGAACTACCCATTTGTAGCCACATCCATGTTATTTCCCCAACATCCCTAACCCTTGACAATAATTGAAGTGTTTTCCATATTTATAATTTTATTTCCAGAAAGTTATATAAATGAAATCATAGAGAATGTGATTAATTTGCTTATTATTTTCTCTTGGCATAACATCCTAGGTCCATTCAAGATGTATTTAATAGTTCAAGATGTATTTAATTTTTTATTGGTGAGTAGTAGTCACTTTTATTGATGGTATGCATATACCCATTTTGGTTAACCATTTCCCAATGAGAGTACATTTTGGTTGTTTCTAGTCTTTAGCTGCTATGGACAATCATGTACAGTTTGTGTGTGTGTGTGTGTGTGTGTGTGTGTGTGTGTGTGTGTGTGTGTTGTATCTGTACACATTTTCATTTTGGGGGGATAAACGTTCAAGAGAGCAATTGCTGGGTCATATGGTATTTGCATATTTACATTCTTGGAGAAAACATTTTAAAATGTTTTCCAAAATGGCTGTAATATTTTTTACTGTCATCAGAAACGTATGAGAGATCCAGTTTTTCTGAATCCTTTGCCAGCATTTGGCACTGAAGCTATTATTTTCTTCTTTGTTTAGTTCTTTTGATGTGTGTGTAGTGACATCTCGATGATCTTGTGTTTTTTTGTTTTGTTTTGTTGTTTTGTTTTGTTTTGAGTTGGAGTCTCATTCTGTCATCCAGGATGGAGTGCAGTGGCATGTTGACAGCCACCACAGCATCAATTTCCTGGGCTCAGGTGATCCTTCTGCCTCAGCCTACAGGTAGCTGGAACTACAGGTCCATGCTACCACACCCGGATATTTTTCTGATTTGTTGTAGAGATGAAGTCTCACCATGTTGCCCAGGCTGGTCTCAAACCCAAGGGCTCAGGCAATCCTCTCACCTCCACCTCACAAAGTGCTGAAATTACAGGGGTGAGAACCCAGCCCTCATTGACGTCTTTCTTTTTTTTTTTTTTGAGTTGGAGTCTCACTCCATCGCCCAGACTGGAGTGCAGTGGCACGCTTCTGGCCACTGCAGCCTCAACCTGCTGGGATCAGGTGATCCTTCCCTCTCAGCCTTCCAAGTAGCTGGAACTACAGGTACACACAACTATGACCGGCTAATTTTTTTTTTTTTTTTATGTATTATAGAGATGTGGTCTCGCCAAGCTGCCCAGGCGGGTATTGAACCCGCGGGCTCAGGCAATCCACTCGCCTCAGCCTCCCAAAGTGCTGGGATTACAGGCTGAGCCACCAAGTCTGGCCACCTTAAAGTCTTAATATGCATTTCCTGATGGTTAGTGATACTGAACATTTTTTCATGAGCTTACTCACCATTCATATATAATTCATATATCCTTTTTAGTAAAATGTTTCTTTACCTCTTTTGCGTATTTTTATTTAGATTGTTTTACTTGTTAATGTTTGAGAGTCCTTTATGGATTCTAGCTAAGCATTCTTTATCACGTGTGTAGTTTGCACATACATTCCCCATGTTTGAAGTATTACTCTCAGATAATATCAGGCAATGTATTTGTAGGCATTTATCTGTAGATTAAATGAAAACGCTTGTGTTTCCAAATTCAAGAAATGATTCTAATTTGGAAATTCAAATTCCAGAAAAGCCAGTAGTAATTCCATTTTAAGGTGGGTATTTGTTACAAATAGGCCTTCGATGTACCTCACAAATCTCACAATGTATATAATATCAATGCTGCCAATATTTTGGGCTGACCTGCTTTAAAAAGTATTCATTTTGACTAATAATACTTTTTAAGATTGAAGTCTCTTAAGAAATTATACAAACAGTGTAGAAGTGTTCCTTGGACTTCGCAGCAACTTGGAGAGACTTACAGTCTTTCATACTCAGTGATCTATCACAGAAACAAAGAACAGTGTACCATATGTTCTCACTCATAGGCAGACCTTGAGCAATTTTCATAATACTATAAGAAAGGGATTGGCAGTCGTGGGAAGCTGCCAGGGGAGGGGTGGGGCATATCTCATCTACAAGAGCACCTGTAAATTGAACGTTTGTATACCTAACCCTGAATTGTACCCCACATCTTTAAGAAAAAAAAAAGAAATTACACAAAATTTTTGGTAAATGGTCAGCTGCCATATGCCTCAAGTGTTACTCTCTAAATATGCATTCAAATATCATATAAAAGGGATTTATTCTTTGGAAATGCTTAACTAAAAGTTTAATTCTAATTACACTTTCTGCAATATACAAAACAACATATTAATCTATTCTAGGTTCACAGTAAGTAGTTTTATAAATGCTGAGTTGAACATGTATATTCAGATGTTATATGGGAGCAAACAGCAGTTGGGAATCATAATCGTATATGTCACTTAGATAAAAACAATTTACTTTTTCCTAAACTTCCAATCTTTCAAAGAATCCTAAAATATTTACCTTGTAAAGCATTAATATGTTTTGATAAAGGAGAACTTTCATTCAGCCAGCCTGGCAACATGGTGAGACCTCATCTCTACAATAAACCAAGAAATTAGACGGGCGTGGTAGTGCACGCCTGTAGTTCCAGCTACTTGGAAGGCTGAGGCGGAAGGATCGCCGGAACCCAACAGGTCGAGGCTGGGGTGGCCGGGAGCGTGCCACTGCACTCCAGCCTGGGCGACGGAGTGAGACTCTGACTCAAAAAATTAAAAAGAGAGAGAGAGAGAACTTTCAGTTATTTCTATCACACTCTTTGAATTGTAAAGAATTATTTTTGATAGGGAATAGCAATTTAGGTAAAAAAAAAAAAAAAAGAAATAGTAATACCACCAAAGAAAGGAGCAAATTTACCAAAAGGAATGATCACTGTTAACTTAAAATTGTCCTCGTCTTCAGATCTGTGATGAAATTATAATCATAATAAACACAGTGTATAATATTGACCGAGAGGGAATTTCTCTTTGTGTATATTTTCAGCAGTTTGTATCTACTCCAATCTCTATCATTTCTGTTTTACGTGCTAAATGAAATTATCAGATATCCAAAATCTTTTTTGCAACCCACAGTCATTAGTTTATCATAAGGTTTACAGTTGCACACTGGATCATTTACCTGCAGACAATTTACTTTTTGGATCCACTGTTGCTTCTCCTTTGTCTGTTTTCTTCTTCTTTTGGACTAAAGTGCTAATGATTCATGAAAGGAATGAAAGTAAAAAAGCACCAGAAAATAAGTTAATGCAGTAATATTTGCATTTTGTTCAAAATTTCAAAAGTGGTAACTATACATGGTTTCTGAACTCTAAAGCAACATTTCACAAATGAAAGACAGTTTTAAATCCCTCTATACAATGAATTTTGCTCCTTTTTTGTTTTTCAATAATCACAAAGATAACACATTTTGGAGAATAAGCTAAGACAGAGTGGCCAAACATATGACAAAATATATAAAAAACAGATTGCAAAAACCTTCTCCTTTAGTTAAAATCAAAACTAATAGAGAATCATCTTTTATTTCGCCTTCCAAATATGCTGAGCATTTGAATTCATAAGATTTCTCAACAATGTGATATGGTAAAGATTATTCCCTATCAAAAGTAAAAGTGTTAGCTTCTATGAAGCAGTCAATTTGTTTTTTATAACTGTAATCTGTGTGTCAGATCAGAGATTTGTTTTTCATTTTAAAAGTCAGAGTCTGGATACTCAAATTCAATGATTTTTTTGGTATAAGACACAAAATAAATACTTCTTATTGTATTTTTTGATAAAACATAGGCACAGGTACAGCCCAGTAATTCTTTCATAATTCAGTTACTCACAAGTGGAAATGGATCCATATGGTCATTGAGTAACAGATCGCTTTGTCTATGATGAGAATCCTCTCTTTAAACATAGCATTACAAAAAGTAAGGGATCAGCATCTTAGATAATTCTGCTACAAAAAGATAAAATCAGAGGATATTAGAAAAACAAGGGGCTGACCTTCCAGATCATGTCTTTCAACCCTTTCTATTTATGGATAGAAAACTAAGGCCTGTAGAAAAAAAAAAAAAATGATACCCACAATAGTGAATGCCAGTCTAGTGCACATTACCCTTTGGGAGCTCCTAAAGGTCATAATCCCTTAAATACTAATGGCCCCAGATTTTTGTGGTGTCTTAATGCATGTCTTTCAAATAGTCCCTGTGTAAGTAAACGTTCTTCAAATTGTCCTATTTTGAATGTGCCGTCTGTTTTCTATTATGATACTATTGGTATACTAGCTCCTAGTCATGTCACAAATGTTCTGAGCTACTATTTTTCACATGTACAAAAGAGGTAATAATAATATAGACCTCACAGAGTTGAAATGAAAATGGAATGAAATAGTTTATTTAAGTTATGTAACAAAGTACCTGACACATAGTAAACTCCCAATTACTGTTTATTACTAGCGGGTATACTATGCCATATTCTTCTCCATAAGTAGAGATGTATAGGGAATTTTGATATTTAGCATGCTTAAGAGATATGATGTTGTAGAAATCTCAACCGCTACTAGAGAAAATTATTCTATTATTCATTTACCAATTTTAATTAGAAAATAAAAAATACAATATCTAATTTTAATGTATCCCTATACCCCACACTGAAACCTTGCCAAATAGAATGTATTCGTATTTCAGAAAACTCATAATTTTATCTCTTTCAACCTTGTTTTATGAGGTCATGACCTAAAACAAGGATTCATCTATCATATTTGATATTTTCAGAAAGAATTACTTAATAATAAAACAGGCATCATAAAATTTTGAAAATAATCAAATCACCAAAATGACCCTTTATCACCATATTATAGACACATACAAGTGGGATAAAAAAAACTTAATTAAAATACACAATGAACTTTCTTTTACACTATACAGATGTTTAATGTGGACTATGTGTATTTCTACCAAATTCGGTGCTTTCAGGAGAATCTCATATCCACTTAAGGAAGCTCTTTTATTTCAATCAAAGGTTGATATAAATTTAGCCGACTTAGTTTACATTTTGTTCAAGCTGAAACTTGTAATGATGAGTTAGAGTTATAAAGTTGCCCTTTATTTTTTCAAGTGAACCTTCAAAATAAGAAAGAAATCTTGGTCCAAAAGAGCACAGTGGTTCCCTTAGGGTGAACCAGACAAAGAATGTGAGCTGGAAATAACTTGTAGTTAGGTGAGAGTGTCATGAAAATAAAATGACTGAATTAATTTAGTTTATACCAGCATCTCTGGCAGACCCTGCTTACAGGATGCCCAGGGCTAAAATTACTTGGGTGGTTTCTTGTGTTTACATGCTGGGATTTTGGCAGACATTCATGAAAGTGTTTCTATTGGCCTTAAAGAATGCATTATTTTTACTCCGTTTCTCATGTTTGTGAGCGTTCATTTTTTATCTATGCCTAGTTAGGAGATGATCGTTAGGTCCACAAAAAATATTTTCTTCATTTTTAACACATTTTGAGCCTTGACAAAGCCCTAAAAAGTAGTCATATATACTTAACATTTTAATTTCTTAGTATTAAGATAAACAGCAATCCATCTTTAAAAGAATTTATTTTTTAGAAGAGTTTGAAGTTCATAGTACAAATGAATGAAAGATACAGAAATTTCCATCTACTCACTGCCCCCATGCATAGTCCCTTCAATTTTCAACATCCCTCACCAGAGTCATGCATTTGTTACAATCATGAACCTATACTGACATATCATTATTACCCAAAGTCCATAGTTTATACTACAGTTCACTCTTGGTGTTGTACATTTTATGGATTTGGATAAATGTATAATGACATGTATTTATTATTATTATATCATACAGAATATTTTCACTGTTCCAAAAATCCTCTTTGCTCAGCCTATTCATCCCTCTCCTTTGCTACAATACTAAGGGATCAATCTAGCAAAATATATATAATCCATGGAAACCACTGATCTTTTTACTGCCTCCATAGTTTTGCCTTTTCCAGAATGCAATACAGTTGAGATAATAAAGTATGGGGGATATTCAGATTGGCTTCTTTCTGTCAGTCATAAACAATTAAGTTTCCC
Source organism: Tarsius wallacei (assembly GCA_963574415.1). Taxonomy (NCBI): domain Eukaryota; kingdom Metazoa; phylum Chordata; class Mammalia; order Primates; family Tarsiidae; genus Tarsius; species Tarsius wallacei. The sequence continues at coordinate 9,601 of CAUYQG010167516.1, forward strand.
TGTATTTTCCTGACTTGACAGATTATCTTTATAACACTGACTCATATTCCATTGTCTGCATCTACCACAGGTTATTTTTCTGTTCACTTACTGAAGGACATCTTGGTTGCTTTAAAGTTTGACAATTATGAATAAAGCTTCTCTAAATATGCGTGTGCAGGTTTTGTGTAAACATAAGTTTTCAACACCTTTGGGTAAATAACAAGTAGTGTGACTTCTGAATATTATGGTAAGAGTGCTTGTTTTATAAGAAACCATCAACCTTTCTTAAAAAGTGGTTGTACAATTTTGCATTGCCGCTAGCAATGAATGAGAGTTTCTATCACACCACATCCTGGCCAGCATTTGTTGTTGTCAGTGTTCTGGATTTTGGTCACTCTAATAGGTGTGCAATGAATTGTTTTAATTTGCATTTTCTTGATGACATATAAAGTGGAGCATCTTTTCATATGCTTATTTGCCACCTGCATATCTTCTTTGGTGAGATATGAGTTAAGGTCTTTAGTTCACTTTTTTACTAGGGTTGTTCATGTTCTTTTTTCTTTTTTAATTATATGGATACATAATAGTTGTACATATTTTGGGATATATGTGATATTTGATACAACTATAACATGAAATGAGAATATCAGGGTAATTGGAGTATCCATCACCTCAAGCATTTATAATTTATATGTGTCAGGAATATTCCAATTCCACTATTTTAGTTATTTTAAAACATACCATAAATTATTGTTAACTAAAATTCAACAAAAATTTTTCTCTGTAAATCCGAATGAATTTAACTTTAAAGAAGAGACAACAGCTTTTTTTTCTCTAGTTTAAACTGTGTATTAACTTACAATCAGTTCTTCTAAGCTTTATCTTGAATTTTTAAACCAAAGTTTTATAAATTTATCTTAAACTCATATGGAATGTCAATTAGTGCTTATACTGCATTAACAGTGTGAAATGAACAAGCACGGTATTTGCCCCTTAGAAGGCATTCAGCAAGTGGTTATTTACTTTACCTTTTCCTGTTGAAATGTACAGAATATTTCATCCAAACAATACTATTCATTCAGTTGGTATACCTAATCCTGAATTGTATCCCTCATCTCTAAAATAAAATAAATTTTAAAAATATTTTTAAAAATAAACATTTTTTGAGTGCTTGTTATATGTTAGGCATGGTTTTTGGCTCTGGGGATAGAACAGTGAATAAAATGGATTTTCCTATTTTAAAGAGCACACACTCACCGGCTTTCCTTCCTCTCATGGAGTTTTCATTCTATTGTGAAGACTATACCAACAAATCATACAAAAAGTATACATTACCAACAGCAGTGATAAGGACGGTGAAGGAACTAAAGCAAGGTCAGAGGGTGGAATTGTGTGCTATTTTGGATGGGGAAGGCAGGGGAAGCCTCTCTGCAAAGATGATATTGAAACAGAGACTTGAGGGGAGAAAAACAATACATGTTGATGGCAGGCCGAGGAAACAGTAAGCACAGAGGCCTTGAGGAAGGAGAGTATGTGTGACTGGTTTGAAGAACACCAAGGTCAGGGTGGCCAGGCAGAGTGAGCTGGGAAGAAGAGACAACAGATATTATCAGGAATTGTCAGGACAAAGTTAGACAAGTTTAGGGCTAAACAAGACATAGCCAAAAGGTAAAAGGTAATGCTCAGTTTTCATGACAATGTTGTCAATCTAAAGTTTTTAAAACTATCTTTTATCCTTGCTGGACATGATGTTATCATCCAAAGACTTAAGTGTGTGTGTGTGTGTGTGTGTGTGTGTGTGTGTGTGTGTGTGTTAATGCTGGGTAAGGAAAATGAGACAGATAAAGCATTTACCATATAGCACTATGTAGCAAGATATTTTGGAACATTTCAGACAAATATAAGCTCAGCTCAACTCTTATAAGCATATACTGTGGATTAAATACTTATGGTTTCCAAGTCCAGTACCCTTATGATACAAACCTACTTTAAGGGTTATTGTGAGTATTGATTTATTTATCATTTATGCATCCATTTAAAATATTTCTTGTTTTTTTTATGTGACAAGCGCTACTGTAGACACTATGGATTCAGTAGTAGAAAACTATGGTCTCGAACTTTTGTTGCTTACAGTCTATAGAAGATAGACACACCGACACACATTACATAATATGCGATGAGTATTATAGGAAGAAAAATATACAACCAAAATAATATATAACTGATTGAAACCTCACTGGAGAAATGAAATGCATTAGGTGATACACATAAAATACTTTGCAAAGAACAAGTCATTTTACTGTATTTAAGAAGTGAATAGTAAAATTGCCTGGTAAACCTATCAAAACAGTTAACATAGAAGCAGCAAATTAGAAAATTAATGTACATTTAGGAACCTATAACAAGTTAACCAGGTCTTAAGCTAAGATGAAAAATAACAGGGGAAATATCTTTAAGGATACAAATGCCAGGCTAATGATTAGGACTTCAATCTACATGCCCTGTTAATGTTATGTCAAAGAGAAATAAAAATCACAGAACAGAGAATATAGTGCATCTCTCTAAATCACTGATTTTTCTAGAAGACATGTAAACATTGTAAATGACACATTGTGGAATGGAACATGATATTCCCATGACTTGTGAAAAAAATGAGGTTTTCAACTATTGGTAGAATGTTAGCATCCACATTTATCACCACTATAATTAGGGGATTGAAAAGATAGATATTTGTTCATTTACTGGCATAGAGCCATTGACTATTTCTGCCAAGCAATATCATGCTCATGATAAGACTTCAATTGATGAATATAAACATGTTAATTTCCCCGCAAATTTTTTCGGAAAAAATTTAATTTTTTTTAATGATTACTTTGTAAGAAAGAAATTAGTTTATTTTAATCTTACTCTAAGTACATTTAAGATTTCCTCAGAAAAAATGACATATAAAAAGATAAATTTATATTTTAGTGGTGGTAGTTGGCAGGATTTTTTGTACTCAGACGTCTGCCAGGAAATAATAGGATAGGTCAACAGCTTATGGTTATATTCCTAGAGAGAAACTCTGCATCTTTGGCTTCAAATGAAAAGATACTTGGCTACCTAGTAAAAGATGTTTATATTAACTCCAAGGGAGCAATAGATAGTAAATGACAGATTAGATAAACATTTAAAAATTGAGATAAAATAAAATAAAAATATTTTCAAAAAGATTTAGTTACAATTTCCTAAATTTGCCTTAACTCAAAGTATTATCTGACTGAAAATAGTAGGGATTTTTTAGCTTGGTGAACCAAATGCATGAATGTGCCTTCTGAATTGTCTATTTTTTCTCAGACATCTAGGAGATGTCAAGCAGGAGGTCTAGGATCAATTTGTGACAGCCAACCTCATCAGATATCTAGGTAATGCCAAGGAATCCAGGAGTGCAACTTTCAGCCTGCTCACCTAGAATTCAAAATATCAAATAAGCATTCAAGGGCTAGATACAGCTTGCCTTCAGAGGAAATTGAGATGGAAACAACTCGATCAGTACCCCTTAAAGGGTTTTTGTGTGCATTCAAATATAGATTTGTTTTAATTACTATAGCATTGATGTATCTTTCATTATTTTAGTATAAAATTAAAATAAGGAGGTATTTAATTTAAGAAAGTGGAATTTTCCCTATCAAAATAAATGTTTCCCGGTAGTAACAATAAATATAATTAGCATATTTAAATAAATAATATCAATTTTGATTTTTTGAAATAATATAATTATCTTGCTGGTACTTCATAGACTTTATGAAATAAATGTATGTTTGTGGTTATAAAGAAGTATTTCTTTTGTGTGATGGTTAATTTTAGGTGACAACTTGGCTGGATTAAGGAATACCTAGAGAGCTGGTGAAGCATTATTTCTGGGAGTGTCAATTCCAAAAGAGATTGGCATATGAGTTGGTGGTCTGAGTGAGAAAGACATACCCTCAATGTAGGCAGGCACCATCCAACTGCTGAGGGCACAGATAAAACAAAAAGAGGGAAGGCAAACTTGCTCTCTCCCTCTTCTGGAGCCAGGACACCCTTCATCTATTGCCGTTGGACATCAGAACTTCAGGCCCTCTAGCCTTTGGACTCCAGGACTTGCACAAGCAGTCTACGGGGCGTTCAGGCTTTTGACCATGAACTGAGAGTTACACCATTGACGTCCTTGGTTCCAAGACTTTCAAACTTGGACTGGGTCATGTTACCCATGTTACCAGCGTCCCTGGGTCTCCAACTTGCAGACGGCCTGCTGTGGGACTTCTTATCCTTGATGATTATGTGAACTAATTCCCATAATGAATCCCTTTTATCTATCTATCTCTCTTCTAGCTAACTAGCCATCCATTCATCCATCCATCCATCCATGCATCCACCCATTTTACTGGTTATGTCTCTTTGGAGAATACCTGGTAAAATTGTTTGTAATGAAACAAATTTTGCTATGATCTCTAATGGTGTATGTTTCCTTATCTTCCTAGTCTAGAAGACAGAAAAAAATTTCAAAAACCAGCACTACTATTTCATTGTATTATTCAAACCATTGCTTCTTTGAAATTTGATAAAACATGACACATATTCATGTACAAAACTCATAAATATATACCTCATAAACATACATAAACTCAAAACCTATGGTCCATTTACATACAAAGATATCATAACTATCTCTTCTTTTTACTCTATTTTTTCAATTGCTACTACTTTCATACCACTTTTACAAATTTTTTTCCTTATACGAAGGGATATTGTTTTCTTCAAGCTTTCAGAAAAATAATTATTCATCTTTTAGTCATTTTTTTACATTTTCTTTTTTTTTTTTTTTTGAGTTGGAGTCTCACTCCGTCGCCCAGACTGGAGTGCAGTGGCCGCTCCCGGCCAACACAGCCTCGACCTGCTGGGCTCCGGCGATCCTTCCGCCGCAGTCTTCCAAGTAGCTGGAACTACAAATGCGAGCGACCACCCCCGGCTAATTTTTTTGATTTATTGTAGAGATGAGGTCTCGCTTGC
>CAUYQG010167517.1:0-22707 GCA_963574415.1 Tarsius wallacei
CCAGCACCATTTACTGAATAGGTTTTCCTCTCCCCAGTAGTTTTTGTTGGAGGCTTTGTCAAAGATGAGTTGGTTGAGGAATTGAGGCTTTGCTTCTGGAATCTCTATCCTGCTCCATTGGTCTATGTGCCTGTTTTTATACCAATACCAAGCTGTTTTGATTACTGTAGCTTTATAGTAGAGTAGTCCAACTCAGTAACTGAAATTTTAATTTTATTTAATTTTCATTAATTTAAATTTAAGTAGCCACACATGGCCAGTGGCAGTTACTTTTGACTAGACAGCTCTAGAATAACCACACACACAAAACACACACACACACACACACACACACACACACGTATGCACAAATAGTAAAGTGACTACTAGGCTAATAGAAAATATTATATTAAAATAATGAAATATAAAGCAAAAACAATATAATAAAATATTATATAAAAATAATGAAATATAAGGCAAGATACAAGGGAATCTAGACTAGGAGGAACAAATAAAAGCAAATACTAGGATGGCATATATCAAACAAAATACAAAGGAGAACCCCAAAATTCTGGAATTACTCTTTGGGGGGTGGACACCTTGTAGTACAGGCTTCCCTCGTTAGGTACGTGTTCTATGATCCCATGGGCATAAGTGCACCAGCTAGCATTGTTGTGAGAGGCTGAGTTCAGCTTCAGTGAATTTTGTTCTGGGAGATTCTTTCAACGTGTTTGTCCATTTTATGAGGGGTTATTTAAGAGAGCACATGCTCACACCGCACTGAGTGTTCAGCAGAATTTTGGTCTCAAATGGCATGGCCTCCGTGCCCCACTCTCCCTATTCACCCTATCTCGCCCTGAGAGACTTGGATTTTTGTTTCCCTAGATGAAAAAAGTCCTCAAAGGGAAATATTTTGCCAATGTGGAAGAGGTGGAACAAAAAATGGCAGAAAGCACCAAAAGGCATCAAAACTAATGAGTTCAAAAGCTGTTTTGAGCAGTGGAAAAAGTGTCTCAACAGGTGTATTGCATCAAATGAAGAGTACTTTGATGGTGACTTAAGTTTAAACATGTAAGAATAAATACACAATTTTGTATAAAGAAATTCCAGGTTTTGGGGGGGTCCCCTTCGTATGTAGTAATTACACTAAATAAACAAATTCAAAATAAAGATTGTCAACCTAGATTTTAAAACTCTATGTTTGTTTTAAGAGGCATATCCTTAAACATAAGAACACAGCAAAGTTGAAAAGTAAAAGGACAGAAAAGACATTGCCATGCAATAAAACCTAACTAAAAAGAAATCTGGATGAGCTAATTGATAACAGACAAGATTTTAAGTCAAAATATTACTCTAGAAAAGAAAAGCATATTATAATGACAAAATAGAAACTTAAATGTGAATGCACCTGCCGGGCTCTGTGGCTCAGCCTGTAATCCGAGCCCTTTGGGAAGTCGAGGCGAGTGGATTGCCTGAGCCCGTGGGTTTGAGACCCACCCGGGCAACTTGGTGAGACCTCGTCTCTACAATAAATCAAAAATTAGCCGGGTGCGGTAGCACGCCTGTGGCTCCAGCTACTTGGAAGACTGAGGCGGAAACATCACTGGAGCCCAGCAGGTCGAGGCTGCGGTGGCCGGGAGCATGCTACTGCACTCCAGTCTGGGCGACAGAATGAGACTCCAACTCAAAAAAAAAAAAAAAAAGTGAATGCACCTAAAAACAAAGCCTCAACATATACATAGCAAAAGCTGGTAGAAGTGAAAAAGAGAAATAGACAAATAGTCAACCATAGTAGCTGATTTAAAACCTTTTTTTCATTAACAGATAGAACAGACAAATGGCAAGATTAGAAAATTAAAACAGCAAAGACAGATAATTTACTATTTTCTGGTGATTGGGACCAGCTTAGAAATCTTTCCTCTCCTTTATGTTTCCACATGGGATCTTCAAGGGGCATTTCTCATTTGTAACTGTGAGACCACAGATGTCTGCTGAGCCAATGCTTATCAGCCCTAGAACTGATAATAGTGTTGCAGCTTAATTTTTGTACTTCTATGCTTGTTTTTCTAAGTTCTTTTCAGAGAAAGCTCATATCTTCAATGGTTATCTTTCTTTTGTAGATTAGGAAATGTCAGTTTAGATACTAAATTACTATCAGTTTTACAAATAATAAGTGTTTGTCGTAATGCTAAGATGCAAGTCTTTTGACTCAAAATCTTCTTTGTTTTTTGTTTTTTTCCACTAAGATGTTGTATAAAGGACGACTTATAAAAATATTTAACTGGTTGAACGCGGTGGCTCAAGTCTGTAATCCCAGCACTTTGAGAGGCCGAGGTGAGGGGATTACCTGAGCCCACAGTTTCGAGACCACCCCAGGCAACTTGACAGACTTCCTCTCTACAATAAAAAAATTAGCTGGGTGTGGTAGCACGCATCTGTAGTTCTGGCTACTTGGAAGGCTGAGGTGGAAGGATCGCCGGAGCCCAGCAGGTCAACGCTGGGGTGGCCGTGAGCATGCCACTGCACTCCAGTCCAGGCGACGGAGTGAGACTCCAACTCAAAACAAACAAACAAAACAAAAAAATTTTAACTAAGAACCCTCTATATTCAGAAAACTATCTGTTACTCACCTGCCTCATACTTTCTCTTTGTGGCTGGGTAATGAAATGAACACGGAGTGTAAAAACCATAGTCTGAGAACTACCTGCTGGTATTGGTCAAGACACATAACATTTCCCTCATTCTCAGTTTCCTCATTGCAAAGTGGAAATAATATTGTCCACTTCATATATAGTTATTAAAAATCTTAGGGAGCTAAAGTATTTGTTTCCTAGGTCACAAAGAGATGGTAAAAATAACATCACAAATCCAGCTCTGGCTCTACCCTGACTTGCTCTGTGAGTTTCCTGGCATATTCAGTTCTAGATGCCACCAGCAATAACTCAGACTCTTTGTTGTTTAGTCTTTTGAACAATTATCAGACGAATATTAGAAGAATATAAAGATAAATTATACCTGGGTACTACCTGTAAGAATATTATTATGATATTGTTCCATTTTTCTAAGACTCTAGGTATAATATGAAACTGAAACAAATTTTTGAGGCAGTGATATCTAAAGGAGTGATAATTTATAATTTAGTGTATCTGAAGAATAGTTTTAGTTTTATGCTTTAAATAGAAGGTTACATTAGGTCAATTCTTCTAAAATATGAATGTGCATATGGAACATCTGGGGATCTTGTGAAAATACAGATTCTGATTCAGTAAGTCTGGGAGGGCCATGTGATTCTGAATTTCTAACCAGTTCTCAAGTGATACCAATGCTGCTGATCCAGTTTTAAAAGTAAGATACTATATACCTTCTAAAGAAAATATTTTGTTCTGGTAAAGGTTCTATTTATTCTAGCTAAGTTGCTTCATTGCAAATAATGCCAAGGGGGTAATGTCAAATGAAAAGGGAACTTATTAAGAGGATACTAGATAGCATTGATGAAGATGCCGAGAAACCATGTTCAGGAAACTGAGTAGGATATGAGAGCTAAGTCATGGTCAAGATCATCTCAGATACAGCCTACTCATGACTCCATTACTACGGCCAGCTCTGCTAGACACTTCACAGCAATACTGGATTCTTGACTGTCATATATGTGGCAAATAATCTTTGACTATTCTCAAATCTGTGCATCGTTCTCTAGAGATTCAAAATCCCAGTCTTGAGATGCTAATTTGCTATGCTGAAATCATAAACCTTCCTCAGGCTGCTGGAACTGCCTTTCCTTCAAGGTATGGTACTGCCTCTTACTCATCTAGAAATTTCCCACAAATAGAAAGGATATTTGGATATTTGTATTGGACAGCCCCAAATGGCAAATGTCACTACACTCAAATCTTAGAAAGGAAGGAGCAACAAGATACTATGCGATCCCAATACATCTTTTTGAAGAATATAACTTCCCAAGATGCTGCAAGACTTGCTAAAGTTTTTGTATAAAATTGGTGGGGAGAGAGAAGACTAAAACTTTCAGGCTGGTGGTGGTGGCTCATACCTGTAATCCTAGCATTTTGGGAGGCTGAGGTGGGAGGATTGCTTGAGCCCAGGAATTCAAGACCGGACTAGCAACATAGTGAGAACTTGTCTCTACAAAAAAAAAAAAAAAATCAAAAAATTTAGCCAGCCGTGGTGGCATGTGCCTGTAGTCCCAACTACTTGGGAAGATGAGGTGGAAGGATTGCCTGAGCCCAGGAGGTTGAGATTATGGTGAAATGTGTTCACGCCATTGCCCTGTAACTTGGGTGACAGAGTGAGACTCCGACTCAAAAAAAAAAAAAGACTAGAGTTTTCCAATTCTTTCTAATTTCCACACCACCCATCTTCTGAATCCTTTGAACACTTTTTCATCATTGACTTAATTTATCCTTTTACAGATGTTTCGGAGAAAAAATTAGTACATGGTAGATTTCAAAAGTCAATGCCATTACATAGTTTACATTGTGGATACTAGTGAAGAGTCACTATTATGAAAAAGATTGACAAAATGTGACAATAGAGTAATGAAAGTGGATTTATTTAGCCAAGAAATTAGCAATCTCTTTATAAGTGAATATTGGAAAAGAGAAAATAAGATAAATATATTTCGATTTTACATTGACTAGGTAAAGTGTTTCAAGTGAATGTACCTTTAAAAATTGGGTATAGCTGCACGGTAAATATTTGCATACCTAGTCCTGAATTGCACCCACAATTTTAAATTTAAAAAAATTGGGTATAGATTAAATTTTGAGTTGAAAATTTAAACTTTAACAAATCAGAGGGAAAATATTCTACATTGTCTCTTTAAGAGTTATCAAATACACTTTTTTAAAAAGAAGGTACATAAACACACACTCACACACAACTATTTCCTTCATGGCTGAAACTTAGAGATTCCAAGTTATTTTTGGTTGCCAGATTTTAACCCAGAGGAAGTTTTATGGCTGAGTTAAAACTCCCTGAAAGCAAAGGTTACAATGGAAATGCTGACAGAGTCCATGCCATGGCAACATTTGTGACTCTAGTTTTATTAAAACAATAAACAAACTTTTGCTCAAGAGCAAGTGCATGTTAAAAAAAAGAAAGAAAGAAAGAAAAAGGGCCCCTTTCTGCATCTAATGCCTTACTGTTTTCTTCTTGCCTGTGCTCTGATCCTGAGCTTGCTGGGTCTCACATGCAATTATTGGTTTGAAATGAACCCTTCCACACCAGCTCTTTATAAAAAGGACAATACAACACCAGAAGAGGGAGCTCATATCTTCACAAGCTGAAGTGGATACCGAGCATATACTCATTCAGGGTGTTGGGTATATTTATAACTGGCAATAGAATCTGTGCTTTTAATTTCTTAATTGACTGTGTATGTACTTTTGTGCCAGATTATTATCTAACAAATTGCATCTGTTTCCTCTTTTATTGCCAAGTAACACATCAAGGTCTAAATAATACCTCATGTCTTACATACTGTGCATGCTCCAGGGAGACCAGAGGCTCACCTCCTTGCCCGACATAGTCAGCAAACCAGACGGGACTGGTTAATGTTTCTCACATTTGCTGTTTACAAGGGAGTCTCAGTGACCCTACGCGGAGTGGGTTTATGGGAAAAATAATAATAATTTACTCCCCCTGCCCTTTTTCTCACTAAAAATAATGTTGTGCACAGTGTTTGCAAATGCCATGAATCTAACAGGAAAATAGAATCATCCAAGCAACAGCTTTTCAAAGAATAAACACAAGGAATAAATATCAATGAAGCCAAACTAAAATATGAAGAAAACCATGTCAAATATGCTGAAATGCCCAAATATGACATTTTAAAAAAGTTTTTGCATTTGCAGAAAGTTTCTGAAAATAACAAAAGGGAATAAGATGTTTGAAAAGTAATGGTGGACTGGAGGCAAAAGTGCAGTGAATTGGTGAGAAATTTTCCATTGCCCAGAGAAGTGCCTGAACTCACCAGAACAAATGAGCCCAAATTTGCTGTGCTAATTAAATTATATGGGAGGCTTGGTGCTCACATATTCCAGCTACCAAGTCCTATTAGTTAAGAAAAGATATTCTCAAACGAGTCTGAAGATTAGAATCATCTGTGGGCCCAGGGCATACCCCAGAACAATTAAATGAATGCTCCTGGGGTCCTGGGGGGTGAGATACCCATCAGTATTTTTTTAAAGCTCCTGGGTGATTTCAGAGTGCAGCCAAGTCTATGAACCAGTGACTTAGAGGAACCCTGCAGCCCTAAAAATCTTGACCTTTCAGCTGAAGAAAAACTACAGATGTTTGTAGCAGGACATTTCCTCACGGCAATTTACTGGGCCCCTTTGACTGTTACCAGTATTCACAATTCTATTCTGTGGCTCATAGCCTATTTGGTAGAATGTCTATAACAGATGTTTAAATGACATTAACAAATGGAAGCCTCCAAACCTTTCTTTGTTTAATAAGTAACAGCAGGTCCTTTTTAAAATAATGACCTGTAGTGATCAACTTTAATCCCCCTAATATTGCCATTTCTTCTCTTCTATAAGCTAGCTGACCTTTGGATGCCAAAGTCACATTGCAGACAGCAGCAAATTGGAATTTGGGCTAATTGAGCAGTCAATCAGATTGCTATGCGCTCCGTCTCATGTAGTTAGTAAGGTTGAAATTATGGAAGGTGGTTGATTATTCCAGACATCTGAAGGATTCTTCTGAATTCAATCAATTCCTTCTTCATGAGCTGTTCTCAGGGTCAAAACTTTGAAAAGAGTGGATATTTGGGAGATGGAAAGGCCGAAGTCAAGCCCAACTGGAATTCAGCAAAAACCTGTGAAAATAGAAGATGTGCTTTCAATGTTTCACATTGTAGTTCACATTTTTGTGAGTTTAAACTGTTATTTTGAGCAATAGGTTGTTTCTAAGTAGCCAATGAATTGCACATATGCAAATAGGCTGAGTTTCAGATTCATTTATAGGAAACATCTTCCCAGCCTTCTTGCCTGTAACCACCTCCTGCAGTTTCTTATTAATGCACATGTGCTATGGCCGCTCAGCCAATGGTCGCAGCCCTGGCTATACTCTGGAGCAGATGGTGTGTGGGTGTTTTAGCAGATCTTAGAAGAACCTTATGCAGAGCCACAAGATCTTGAGGAGAGCTGTACACTGTCCCTCTGCAACTGGAGCACAACTCACTGCTCAGCAAATGCTAACTTCTAGCATAGTAGCTGCCCCTTCTCCACACTCCAATCTAGGCAGAGGGCTCATAAACAAGGATACACTAAACTTTTAGTTTTCACTCTTCTCCATGACATCTCAAAAAAGCTAAATAAACAATCCCCACATTTCTCCTCTCCCTCCATCCCCTTTGGGAGCAAACCCTTAGCAATCACTAGTTCCTTAGGAGCAGAAATGAGGAAAAAGTGAAAATCCTTGCTTTCCTTTAGAACTACCTTAAACTGTGAAGAATAACTCAAATGAGATCATGGATGTGACAAGTTTATGTTTATCATGATTAATGGCTCACAAAGAACTTTATATAGGTGACCTTATTTATTCCTCCCAACTTCCGTGGAGCAGATATTGCTACCACTTCTAGACAGACAGGGAAACTGAGATTTATTGATATGAAGTGACTTACCTCAATAATCAAGCACACTCTAAAATGTGTTTCACCTATTTTATGGCATTTTTTTTAAACAATGGGATAACAAAACATACTATTCCGAGTCTTAAAAAAAAAGCCCCATTAAAACATGACCTCATGACATTTGAATTCCATATAAAGTAATTTTTGAAGTTGAATTGAGACTTCCTGTACAGAAGCCTGATTGTAGTCCCTTGGCTAGTGATACAACCTGCACATTTCTGTTCTGCTCTTCCTGGTCAGCCTCAGTCCCCAAAGGCTTTCTAATTCTAGACCTCTTGCCTCTTTACAATCAACTACTCATTACTTTTTCAACCAAACAGCTCAGTTCACACAGGGATACTAAGTGGTTTCATCTTCTTAAGCAAAGGAAAGCCAAGATGGTAACAAATTACAGTGACCTGTGAGTGGGTAGTGACCAATGAGTAGTGGGATTCCCCAAATCACAAAGTCAAGCAGAGCCAGGAGAAAGAGGCAGGGACACCGCACTGAAGATGGAGAGGAAGGACTCAGATGAGAGCATGTAAGAGGGTTTCCTTGCTTGTCTCCAAGCTCTCAAGATTTGCAGGTACAAGAGCTCATTCGGAGACTGAGTGTTACCTGTTCATAATAGACAAAGCATGCACCCTGGACCTTAAGAGGAAGAAAGTCAACGGCAAAGGGATTCTAGAAAAGAGTAGGTTCCGGGTCTCATGAACCATCTGGAAAATGCATAGTTTCCATGAATGGAGGTAAGTGGCTATCTCACAGGTCAGGACTGTCCAAGTTGACTTAAGGTCTCCTTGCAATTATTATTATTGAGTCAGAGTTTTGCTTTGTCACTCAGGCTGTAGTTCAGTGGCATGATCACTACTCACCGCAGCCTAGACCTCCTGGTATTAGGCGATCCTTCCACCTCAGCCTCCTGAGTAGCTGGGATTACAAGCAAACACCACCACACCCGACTATTTTTTAAATTTTTTGTGGAGACAAGGTCTTGTTATGTTGCCTTAGTTGGGCTTGAACTCCTAGGCTCAAACAATCCTCTAACCTCAGACTCCCAAAGTGCTGGGATTACAGGAGTGAGCCACTGTGCCTGGCCTACAATTATTATTTTATTTTTTTAGTTATCTTTTTTAAACATTTTTTATTAATTAAACTTATCCTTAGAGTTCTAGAAAAGGGGTGAAAAAACACATTTTCATGTTATCTAGGAAATTATGTACAGTGCATTGCTAGACATGATGGGCTAGGGATCCATAAATATAGTATTTTTGTAATCATGATAAAAGTAGAGAATGATAAACATTCTTTATAAGAAATTATATTTTTGATGTCATCTTTATGATAATGGTGTTAGAAAGTTTATTGTGAGTTCTGAGGTTCCCATCTCTTTTCTTTTTTATTGTACTTAAAATTTTTTTTTTCTGATTCTTCTGTATCAACTTATAAGTTAAATAAAATGGATGACTGAACATTAGAACTAGGAGAGTTATAATAATTTTTTTTAGTCAAAACTACAATTTACTGGGAGCAAACTGAGGGTAGGAGAAGTTATATGACTTGCCCAAAGTCACACATCTTGTTAGAGGCAGATCTAGGACTAAAACTGAAGAAAATATGCAGTGGATTCTTACTCATTTAAAAAAAAAATTATTGAGTCTTTCCAAATAAATGTGTTGAGTAGCAACATTCAGAAAGCAGGTGAAAAAGAAGACAAAATACAGGCTTTGAACTACAGGATTCTCTCAGAATTCCAGTCATTTAAAGTCAGTAACGACTGCCTCTAGCTGACCTTTAGGCAACTTATATAATACTGGCTGTTATCTCTTCGATTGTGTGTGTGTGTGTTATCTCTTCGATTGTGTGTGTGTGTGTAACTTAGTTATCAGTTTAACAGTTCATGGAGTACCAATATTAAATCACACATTCTTTTCCAATAAAAATGAAATAAGAAATACAGAAATTTAAGAATTCTATTTACCTGTCTGCATTCCCATTATTCTGTAAACTTCATGAAGACAGGGTGCAAGCTATCTCGTTCACCATTATATCCTGGTGCTTGGAACATATTGGACTCAATAAATACTGGTGCCTTTTGCTGGTCTTTCTCTAACTACTGACTTGAAAGCCAGTAAATATTCAAGCGTGCATTGAGTATCTGACCACATGAAATATTTCTCAGATCTGGATAAATATACTTTAAAGAGGCTAGCAAAGCCATTTTTATTCCATATTTGTGTCTAAAATTTGACAGTGACTTTCCTAGTAGTAAGAAAAATACTCACTTGCAAGCATGGTTTCACCTAGGCAGTGACGTGTTTTGCAATTATTCAGTAAATACAAGCTGATTTTACATGCAATCTCATTTGATTTTTATAAAATCTCTGTGAAACAGGTGAGACTGATATTGCTATCATCACCTTTAGTTTATGTAAATGGGAGACTCAGTAGCTGACTTAGACCCTTTCCTACCAAAGATGATACTAAACAAATTCTCAAGTCACTGGGGATAAGAACACAGACCTTCTGCCTCTAAATCCCATATATTTCCCCACACTCCATGCTTTCTTTTCACATAGAAACTATGGCCTTGGTAAATTACTAATCATACCTTGTACTTTTAAACTGCATTAAAGATCATGGTCTTGCCACTGTCCCTCTATAGGACTATAGAGGCTACTCAATAGAGAAGGTCAAGTTGTTAGTAGCTTCAGGGCACTTTCCTCCTTCTCTGTGTGGTCTCCACCTTTAATATAAAATTTGGTGGTCTTTGTTATGTCTTGGTATCAAATTTGTTTATACAAATTTTATAATCATAAGTATCTCCAGATAACAACAAGCTAATCATTCTTGGGAAAAATGTAACCAATTTCTGAGATGACAGTAGAATTTGGACAGATCCTTTGCGTTTACTGTAATAAAACTTCAAGTCAATTCAACAAATAATGTTGAGTACTTTCTATGATTAAGATAGCTCTTGTGATTAGAAACATAAGACATGTTCCCTGTCTTTAAGCAATATGCAATTTCATGGAAGAGACTGACCTGAAAAATTAAATGCACAATGTGATACATGTTAAGCAATCAGGATAACAAAACAACTATGGGTACAGAGGAGGGGTTCAAAATACTTGGTCAGATCAGGGATCATTTTACAGGTGACTCATAATCTGGGCTTTCCAAAGTGAATTGGGTTTTGTCAATCCAGAAGATGGAAGTAGTATGAGAAAAGCACCATGGCATAATAATACAAGGCTAGAAGGAAAATGATAGAAAGATGTTGTAGTCAGAGCATGAATTTTTAGGAAGAAATGATGGGAAATGAACATGGGAAAGCATATTGGACAAAAATTTGGAGTCCTTAAATATCAGTTCCTCTTTTTGCTTCTAATTCTTTTAGGTGGGAAATTTCCAAGTCATCGAGAATTAGGTTTTTAAAGAAATTAAAAAAAAAAAAGACTGATTATTTTCTTAAAAAAAAAAAGGTGTGTGTGTGTGTTTTGTACTTGACTCAGAAGAGATTAGGATAGAGCTTGTATGATGAAAATAGCAGGTATGGGATTACTTGGGGGCCAGAGAATCATGATCATGTATACAAGTTTAGAGTTTGGTTTGACCTTTCACAAAGTAGAGAAAATAAATATTATTTTTCATTTTTTAAACTTAGAAACACATCCTGTATGTACCAGGCACTTTATTATGGATAAAGATTAGTCAGGAAATAAAACAACTCCAAATTTGGTGAACAGATATAGGTGGTAGGACTTAAGCATTTCACATAATGATTACAAACAAAGGTCCAAGGCTTGTGTACCATGTGTGATCAAGTTGTATCCATGGTGGAATATCGATAGTGTGCTTTTAGTGGGAGACCAACCAATGACACAATCACTATGTGGACCTCTACCAAGTCATCTATAAAAGAAAGCAGGGCTTCTTGACTTAAATGTGCATGGAAATCTCCTGGGGAGCCTGGTAAATGCAGATTCTGATTCCACAAGTCTGGCCAGATAAGCTACTGGTCCGTGGACTATACTCTGAGTAGCAAGGAGGTCCTTGCTACTCTGAACAAAGGCCCAGGCTTTTGTGAGTCTGGATTCTAGACCTGGTGGTCTTTTTCATTTTATGATACAGGGCAAATTACTTAACCTTGCTGAATATCTTGGCTGCCAGGCAATTATCATTTTAAGAAAACTGACATTTATACAAAAAAATGTGCTTAACCTCAAGGATTGTGGAAATTAACTCAACCATCATCTTCCAGCAACTAATTACAAAGCACTAAATGAAAGACAAGTGACATCATTTAAAATAAGACGTTTTTCTTGGAAGTGAACTTTTAGGCACTGAAACAATGAAGGAACTTTATTCTTAAGCTATGTTGTGAGTAGGCTGAGGGTTACATCTTATAAAAGAGTCAGAAAATGAACCTTTCTGTCTAAGATATTTGGGTTTTGCCTGGGAAACCAGAGTGTTAACTTTTTGATGGGTTTTAATTGTGTCGTTATTGGAAAAAGGTGTGGAACATCTCAATCTGGTCACATCACTTCAGTCTCTATAAACACCTCAGATTCTCTTGTATTGTCAGCCAGCTGATGTCCTCATATTCCCTGGACATTTCCCATTTGTGTTCCCTAAATTAGTTACAGAACAAATGACTGGCTTTGCTTATCTACACCACTATTATACTTTGTTCTCCCATATTTTGCTCTCTTAAAAGGAGGACACAGTATTCTACTATGGTTTGAATTACTCAGAAAGATTGAAAATTTTGGAAATTTAAACACAAGCTAGAGTTTTGTATTTGAAAAAATAGCTCTGGAAAAAATTCTCCACTGAATCTCACAAAAACAAGATTATTCTATCGTTTTTGTTTTTTTGCCACAGGATATCTGCTGGAAAAGATAGCTCAGTTTTTATTCTGATTGTTGAGCTAAGAATTTAAGGCCAGTCTATGTTGTTGTATTGTTGAGATTAATGTTATCTGTTATTTGTTTAAGCTACCTCCTGCTAATGGGAGGTATGTATGTATGTACGTATTTATTTATTTCGGTTGGAGTCTTACTCTGTTACCCAGACTGGAGTGCAGTGGCATGGTGATCTCCCACTGCAGCCTCAAACTCCTGGGTTCAAGCAGTCTTCCCTCTTTAGCCTCCTAAGTAGCTGGGGCTATAGGTGTGCACCACCACCACACTCGACTAATTCTTTGATATTTTATAGAGATTAGGTCTTGCTATGTTTTCCAGGCTGGTCTTGAACTTCTGGGCTCATGCAATTCTCGTATCCTTACCTCCTAAAATACTGGGATTAAAGATGTGAGCCACTGTGCCTGGACTAATGGGTACTTTAAAGACAGAAAACAAAACAAAAACCACCAACAAATAGAAAGATATACAAAAACAAAAACCCAAGAAAAAACAAAAAAAAATTTCCAAGTCATTGAGAATCAGGTTTTTAAAGGAATTTTTTTTAAAAAAGACTGATTATTTCCTTAAAAAAAAAAGTGTGTGTGTGTGTGTTTTGTACTTGACTCAAGAAGAGATTAGGATAGAGTTTGTATGATTAAAATAGCAGGTATGGGATTACTTGGTGGCCAGAGAACCATGCATACAAGTTTAGAGTTTGGTTTAACCTTTCACAAAATAGAGAAAATAAATATTATTTTTCATTTTTTTAAACTTAGAAACGCATCCTGTATGTACCAGGCACTTTATTATGGATAAAGATTAGTCAGGAAGTAAAACAACTCCAAGAATTTCTACAACAAAAACCGTGGAAAGAAATAATCTGTAACCATAGAACACTTATTCCCAGCTCCAGTATCTTGATATTTCAGGATGTTGGCAGATTTTTATAAGGGTTTTTAAGATATTTTAAAATAAACTACTAAAATTGTCTATGGTGAATCATCAAATACTAGTTACATAGGATCAGAACTCCAAACATATATTAGGTTTTTTTTTAAAAGGAACAATAGTATATGGTCAAGTAAGTATTGTATAAGTCATAAGATTAGAATCCAGATTTGCCACTAACTAACTGAATGACTGACGACCTACTTTCATGCTTAAGCAACCATGCTTAATTGTTCAATTTCTCTGAGCTTTAATGCCTCATCTTTAATATGGAAGGAAAACTACTTGTCTTGCCTTCCTTCGAGAAATGTTTTAGAGACCACAATGAAACAGAAATGTGAAAATGCTTTGTGGATATCAAAGTGCTATTATAAAAACAAAGTAAGACACCATGTTTGTGTTACTACTGTGCAATCTAGGGAACAGCAGTCACTTCTGTTTGCAAAAGTGATTACATTTATTTTGAGAGTTATTGTAGGTTGGACTCTGTGAGAAGCAAATTCTGAGATAGAGAGTAGCATGAGGTGGGTTTATTAGGGATGCTTTAGGGTCCACAGCTGTGGAAGGGAAGGGTGCAGGATTCGCCTGAGGGAGAAGCTGAGCTGTGAGGCAGTCTCAATGGGGGCCTCAGATAACACTCTGGAGAACTCTGAAGCTGGGGTGACATTTCAGAGTTGTCCCAGGTGGGGTGGGGGGTTCTGTGTCCATCTGTCACTGGACATGGACTTTCCTGGGAAGGAAACATGTCCTTGAGCAGGGTGGCTGTCTTCTTCATCTTCAGCCATCCAATCCCTGACATGGATCAACAGTTGAAGGTCATCTGCCAGCAGCATTCCTAGTGATGACATAAGTTCATCACTCCTGAAGAGGATACCCTTTAGCTAAATACTAGAATGGTCAAATGTTCTTTTATTTAGTCTGCATCAAATTAATGTCTTTGAGTGCTTTGCTAGATTCTGACATAAATAGCAAGAGTCATATTAAAACATTTCTATTCCAAATACTGTTATAATGCTATTTCCTGAGAATCAATCTTTATAATTCCAGAAAACAATTTTTGTCCTAAATTTTGTGAGAAAATATTTTTTAGAAGCAGTATTCAAAAATTTTAACACTATTATAATAAATCTTATAATAATGATGAACTGATGAATTAAAAATCTGCAGGACCCCACAGCTGTTGTTTTGAAGAACAGGGTGAGCATGCATGTTACGTGGTCACCATCCACGCACGCGGAGACTCTCACTTGACATTCAGGATAAACTGTGAGGTACTGAAAGTGCTGTTGATCAGGGCCCATTTTATAGGTGATGAATAAGGTTGAGAGTTTAAAGAATTCACACAAGGTCTCAAACATAGAAAATAGCAAAACACGTGCCAAAACCTCAGTTTTCTGATTTGAAGTGCAGTACTATTCACTATAGCACAATCTTTCAGAGTAAAGGATTGGCATGTATAAATATGTATGTATACTTCACATCTATGTTCTGAGCATTGCTTTACTCCATGAAATCAGTGATTTCCCTTCCCTGAAATCTATCTCCTGAAATTAAAGTATAGTAATATCCATCTGTTCATTCACTTAATAAATATTCTCTGAGTACGTACAAGGTGATGGGCATTGTACTAGGCCCTGGGATATAAACATGGACAAGATATAGTCCCTGCTTTTGAAAAGCTTTGCATCTTTTAATTCTTTTCTAACATCTGCTTAGATCAGCTTTGGGACATAGAGCAGGTATTTGGCAATGAAATAGAAAGGAAGGGCTCCATCATATACATTTTTGCTTTGAAATCTGAGACACATTTTTATTTAAGAATTGTGATGATGCATAAGATATGAATTTTCAAAGTGCTGTAGGTTTTTATTTTCCCTCAGAGTTTGAAATGTGGTGCCCCATCTTTTCCAGTTCCTACATGGAGTGGAAGGTGAAAATAAAGATTCCAGGAATGTTTCAATATTTTTCTGAAAATTGAATCCTCCAAACAGTTAGCTGCATACCTCTTGTAATTCAAGAAGGGAACATCTCCCATACTATTATCTTGAGGAAATTTCTGCTCTTAAGTTTCAATTTATGATTCAAGAGATAGTCCTTGAATCATGCCGTGGAATTCTTTTACTTTGTAATGATTACATAACCGAAATCTAGGAGGCTTCTGGCAAGTGCTAAAAACATCTATATTGATTAATTGAAATACTATTGCTGAATAGTTTAAAAGTGAATACATTCTGAATGTTTATTTGTTGTGGAATTGTTTTAGAAATTGCCTGCCTCACAAAAAGGTACTAATTAGAGTCATCTGTGCCCACCGTGATAGCTAGGACTGAAAAAGACCATTGATTTTGATTAATGTAATGATTGATAAGGAAGCCACGTCCTTTCAAAACTAATTGAAATTCTGTTTACTTCATAGCAACAGAGGCTAGACACTGAAACACATTTATTTTCCTGTTTGTTGCTGGCTTATATGTCATTAATCAGGACTGGACTTCTCTGTTCAAGGGCTATTAAAAGGCTTTATATGAACCAGACAACAAATGGGCTTAGCGTGATCAAATGGTTAACTGGCTTTAGGCTGATAACAACATGCTAACACATGGGAAAATGTTTTTTTTTTTTTTTTAGGATTTTATTTTATTATTTTATAAGAGAAGTAAAAATGTAAGTCATCCTGTTTTCTTTACTCCTCCACCTTTATTTCTATTGAAAATACTTATTTCCAGATATCTAAATTTTTCTAAGTGAATAGTAAAAAAGCATAAGAAAGATGATATAAGTATTTCCCAGACGTAGCAGCTTGGTTATAAGAATAACAAAGGGAATCTAACGGAGGTAGAGAGTAGAACTGGTAGTTACCAGAGACTGGGAAGGCAAGAAGGGCAAGAGGGACAAAGAGAAGTTGGTTAATGTGTGCACAAACACAGTTAAAAAAAATACATTCTAGTGTTTGATGGTCTACTAGAAAAATTATAGTTATCAAAAATTTATTGTATATTTCAAAGGAGCTAGAAGACAAGAATTGTATTGTTCCTAGCACAAAGAAAAGATAAATGTTTGAGGTGATGCATGACCTAGATACCCCAATTTGATAATATACATTGTATACAAATATCACATTTGCCCCCTAAATATGTACAACTATGATATATCAATAAAAAAATATATTTAAAAAAACCTTTTATGGGACGGGCGGAGTCTACCATTACATATTCTAAAGATGTTACAAGATAATCTTACAATTAAACAGTACCATGACTTCTTATTTCAGAAACAGTCAGCATATCAGAACTTTTGATTCTCAAATCTCTGAAAAGGAAGCATTGACTGGGCCATGGTTTATAACTCATGTACACAATTTCTTTTACAGGGACAACAGTGTTATTTGGAATAAAGTTGATTTTTTGTTGTTATTGGCTTGGGTAACTCAGTTCTTAGATCAATAACTTATAGATGTGATTATTTTAGTATACAAATGTACAGTGTTAATGAAGGAAAAAATATTAGATGTAGCTGTCAAAAAGCATTATCTATTATTTAAAACTCCAAGTCTTGAGATTAGATTTTAGATTATAGACATATTACACATTTGCTAGCTGTAAGACAGTTTATATTTTAAATATTCAGAAACAATAATAGTAAGAAAAGTAAAAAAGAGGACCTTTTTTCTTACAAGCAAATCCTTTGGAAGATATTACTACTGGACTCTCTTATGGAGAAATTAGATCATTTTTGGCCCACTTGTGTATATTAAAAGAATAACCTGCTCTAGTTTTTTTCTTCAAGGGACTATATTTTCTCCAAAGAACCTACATGCTGTAAAAATGAAGCATGATTCTATCTGTAACACTAGTTTTAAATATACCAAAAGATAATGAGCCCAGAATTCTTATAAAATCATTGACATTATCATTTAATCACTAACTTTTAAAAATGTTTAATATTTTTTAGGATAAATATTTTTTGAACACTGACATTTTCCCATTAAAATAGCATAAATTACTCAACAGTTTAAAAAATAACTGATTATTTGATTAATAATGGACAATGAACAAAGAACTTATTTTCAGAGGCAAGGGAAACATCTTAGGCTTAAACTTAAGTAACAAGATTAAATAAACATCTTGGTTTCCTCTGTGATATCAGTTCCACATCCCTGACAAGCATTTGTGAATGAGATAATTGTAAATACTAGCATAGGCTAAAAGATAACAGTCTGATTGATATGTTTACCAACTAATTAATAATTGTAGATTGAAGAAATGTATAAAGTCAGCATGCTGGGTCATGTTCCGAGCTTTGGTTATGGGATCTTCTAGAATCTTATTGCTTTCATTTTCTGGATTAAAATAACAGGTCAAAGAAACCGAGTATCTGGGAGGTTTTCACTAAAATGTGCTAATTAACTTTTTAAATGAAAATGCTTGAATAATACTTTTCAGTTATCTATAACGGGAGTGGGTAACACAGGAGGACACAAAGCTATCACCTTTGAATAAAAAATGAGGTAGGGCTATGTTTTTGATGCTAACTGGAACTATTAAATTGTATGCTCCATGAGGTTGGGTCTGTGTTTTCTCTTCCTCCTTCTCCCCCGCTTTCTTCCTTTGCCTTCTTCTTCTTCTCCTCATCTTCCTCATCCTAATCCCTCTTTTCCTTCTCCTCCTCCTTTTCCATTACCTCACCTGGTACAACACCTGACTCCTAAGCACCCAACAAATATTTGTTGAATGATATTTTTAAAAGAGGAGATTAGGAAAAAAGAAAAAGAGAGAAATATACAACAATTCCACAATCTGAGGAGGATGAAACCCTGTTTTTCAAGTTTTTTTTCTACTTCACCTACATTTAAAATTTTTTTGAATCTCAGTTTCCTCAGATGACAAGTGGGTATGATAATGTAATCTATTTCATAGACAATTATCTGGATTAATGAGACAACATGCAGTAAAGCACTTTGTAAAACAAAGTGTAATTCAAACATAAGATACAATTGATGTAATCAAAGTAATGGCAATTGGGAAAAATCTTCATTGTACTCACTTTTATAATGCGCATAAAAAGAGCTATTTTAGAGGATTATTTTAAAAGTACCACTTAATATAAGTATTATGTCAGATTGTATCAATTATGAATCTGGTTCTTCTAAGAAGACACGTATTTTGTGTATTATCTCATCCTTAGGCAAAGTTAAGTAGACAAATAAGCTTCTGTTGCATATTGAGTCAGTTATTTGGTTTGCTTCCTATGGTTTAAATTCCCTGTATTCAACTTCATTTTACTTATGCCATTCCCAAACAATTCAGTTTTCTCCCCTGTTCCCAAATCTGCCTTATTTAGATAAAAGATTATTAACTTAATGGCTGGGCCCGGTGGCTCAGCCTGTAATCCCAGCACCTTGGGAGGCTGAGGCAACTTGGAGAGACCTCGTCTCTACAATAATTAAAAAATTAGCCAGGCATGGTAGCATGCACCTGTAGTTCTGGCTACTTGGAAGGTTGAGGCAGAAGGCTCACCGGAGCCCAGCAGGTCGAAACTGTGGTGGCTGGGAGCATGCCACTGCACTCCAGCCTGGGTGACGGAGTGACTCCAACTCAATATATATATATATATATTATTAACTTGACATAATGACTTACATTTTTATCTTCAGAGGAGTGTCAAAAAATCCTAACAAGAGCAAGCCCTAGGCAATCTGAGTTGGTGAGTTGACAATGTATACAATGAGGCAGGTAGTTGTAGAGAGGTCAAATTACATACATAAGTTCACAAAGTTACTCAGTAGAGGCTGAAATAGAATCTAGACGTATAAACTCTTAATTCACCTTTTCATTAAGTCAAATAAATCTCCAAAAATATAAAAACCTTGAAATCCTGCATTGGAAAAAAAATTAAACACTTGCTAGATATTTGGAAGAATATAGTAGTATTACATTTATGTTTCCTACTTCCAAAATGACTGATGAAAGCCGCAAGATTAAAAAATAAATAAAATAAACAAAACTAGATTAAATAAACATCTTTATTTACTCTGTGATATCAGTTCTATATCCCAGACAAGTATTTGTAACTGAGATAATTGTAGATGCTAGCACAGGTTAACTGTGCTTTCCTGAAGGAGATTATGTCCTAGCAGTTTGATTTAGTTTAAATTGTGAATGTAATTTTACTCCTCTTGCTATTTCCTATTGTTGGATTAGGTCTAAAACATGAAAGGTCCACACCTGCCACTTGTAAGGGTAAGCTCTAATGTAACTAGGTATTTGGTTGACACTGACACATGATATTCTCTCAAATTGGATTTTATTCTGCATCTTTCAACTAAAAAATGAAATGCTTGCTCAACTTTGGGGGTTGAAGTTATCCTTTGTCTCAGACATTAAAATATAGCTCTGTCTCCAAGTCACAGATAAACCAGAGAGCAATATATTAGAAGTAATTGGTAAGCAGGTTGGACACTGGAAATAGCAGAAAAGAGGTGGCATTTGCTGGAGAAAGTATTTGCTAAAATCTTGCATCTCAGTCTTGGCACTGGCTGCTGTACCAACAACCCATCTTGGTGTGGGTTCTGCTATGAGCAAATCAGTATCAGAGCTCTCTCTCTTTTTTTTATCTGGAAAGCTACTCCAGTCTGGAAAACATTATAGAAGCAAGACAATTCTAAGGAAAAGAGAAAAAAGTAGAATAATTTCAAGTCAGCTCTGTGTCTGAAACCTGATTTTATAAGCACATTGTAAAACATCAAAGCTAAAACTGAATAAATGGAAAAATGTGGTACTTGTTAGTTATAGAAAAATAAATTCTACAATATAAACTCTTCATATACACATAATGAATAAACATAATTTTCATAGCAATTGATAAGATATAATGAAATATAGGATTTTTAGCAATAGGCAAAATTGAAAAATAGATTCTGAATTATTTATGAGAAAAAATAATTTACATAAGGTTTTAACTAATGCCTGAAATCATGTTACTTTACGTTTTAAGAAGCTTGGTCTGAACTAAACAGAATAAACCATTTTTTCCCTGTAATATAAGTTTAATGAGGGAAGAAAGGTTTTACTTTCTTGATCAGGAGATTTGAGACAAATATTCCATGGTTATTTGGTAATAAAAACTAGCAACTTATACAAGGCACTTGACATACATTGTCTCACATAATTTTGTCATAATGATAAAGTAGAGCAGGTATTGTCATCATTACCATTTTTACAGAAGGAAACCCAGTTTTGGTAAAAATGATACAGCTTACAACTGTCAGAATCGAGATTCAAATCCAAGATCCTAAACGCTAAATTCTAGCTCTTTTACTCCTTGTTACTGATTCAATACATTCCTTCTCATGTGAAAAGTCATTACTGATCTACTGCAAGATCTAACAGGGTCATCAAATCTTAAAGATGTGGTTATCAAAAGTAACCTCCTGCCTAATACATGACTTTCTTCCTCAGTAGCAATAGATGTTTGACGATTTCCGTCAAGTGGAGTTTACTTGTTTACAAGACAGTCTGTTCTATTAAGTGAACGAACTTTTAAGAAATTTAATTCATAAGCAGAGTGAAATATTCCTGTTAGCAAGTCCTGCTAATTGCTCCTACTATGCTCTGGATCAATTTGACAAAGCTACATACTCTCCACATTACCACTCTTTAAATACGTTAGACGATTTTCTATCCATTACTCCTTTGAGTGTTTTCTGAGCGAAATCACCTAAGTCCTCCAACTCTTTTTTAAAAATATTAGATAATTTTTCACATTCTTCATCTTTCTCACTCTTCTTATATTGTTCAAGTTTTCCAGTTTCCATGTAAAATCTAGTATCTAAAGTTCAATAAACTACTCGGAGTTGTCTTGACAAGTAAAAAATAAAAAGGATTTTTTCCACCATGTTCCAAAACTTAATTTTTATTAATGTGGCTCAGATTTACACTTGGGGTTCAAGAAAAACCTCAAGTGGACTTTTCATATAAAAGATTACCAAACTAAGTTTTCAAGCATTTATCTCTTGGGCTTCTATTATTTTAGTTGTTTGAGATAGTTTTGGATTTTGATTTTCCAGCTCTCCTTAACCTTGCCAAACTGAGGATCAGATCCATATTTGATAAGCTGTCTTCGAGGCCTTCATCCTAGGCGTTGATAGCAAAGCTAATCAGGAGTTGGATGAGGTCAGGGTCTTCTGACACTGTAAGAAAACTGGAGGGTTCAGTAACACTGAGCCCTTCTCCATTTTCTGGTGCCTTTATTCTTCAGATTTCCTTATGGAGATATCAAGAATAATGGAAATCGTTTAATGCTTGCTCCTCTCAATGCTTGCCTTTTGCAATTACCTTTTGCAATGATTATAGATATTGGTATTCCTCCTAGACCAGGGGTTCCCAGTACCAGGTCCATGGCTTGTTAGGAACCAAGCCACACAGCAGAAGGTGAGTGGCAGACAAGGGAGGGAAGCTTCACCTGTACTTATAGCTACTCCCCATCGCTGGCATTACCTCCTGAGCTCTGCATTCTATCAGATCAGTGGAGATTCTCATAGGAGCACGAATCTTATTGTGGACTGCGCATGCACATTGTTTATGAGAATCTGATGTGTAATGATCTGAGGTGGAACTAAGGTAAGGTGGCGATGCTAACTCTGGGGAGCAACTGCAAATACAAATTAACATTAGCAGTTAGGTTTGACTGCACAGAGACCATAATAAATCAACTGCTTGCAGGCTCATATCAAAACCACATCACTGCGTGGCAAGTGAGGTGATGTGCTCCAATTGTGCAGCTGCATCTGGTAGCAGGCTTTAAGTCAGAATCCGACACTTATTTTAGTCCACACATGGCTAAACCATTATTTTATTTTACAGTTCTATCTGTGTCTTTAAAAAATGATAAATTGTATAATTATTTCATTATATATTACAATGCAATAATAATAGAAATAAAGTTCACAGTAAATACTATACCCTTGAATCATCCCAAAACCATCACCACCACCCACTCTGTGGAAGGACTGTCTTCCACAAAACTGGCCCCTGATGCCAAAAATGTTGGGGACCAGTGTCCTAGACTATAAGCACTTAGCAGGGGATTGACATAGACATTAAATAAATATTTGCAGCTTTATCCAATAAGAGATGGCATCTTGGTAAACAGATTGTCCTTCTCTTTTCCTCTGTAATTCATCTACATGTTCTTCATACTTTAAATCAAAATAGTAAAAATTAAACTCATCATCTTTCT
>CAUYQG010167518.1:0-67872 GCA_963574415.1 Tarsius wallacei
TCTGTCGCCCAGACTGGAGTGCAGTGGCACGCTCCTGGCCACCGCAGCCTCGACCTGCTGGGCTCCGGCGATCCTTCCACCTCAACCTTCCAAGCAGCTGGAACTACAGGCGTGCGCTACCACACCCGGCTAATTTTTTGAGTTATTGTAGAGATGAGGTCTCGCCAAGTTGCCCAGGCAGGTCTCGAACCCGCAGGCTCAGGCAATCCACTCACCTCGGCCTCCCAAAGTGCGGGATTACAGGCTGAGCCACCAAACCCAGCTCCATTAACTTCTTTATACTTCCTTATTCAATTTCATCTACAAATCCTCATCTTCCTCGTGTTGTCAGTTTTTTTTAAAGGTCTTTTGAATGTTAACAATGAGAGCAAATGAAACAGGATCTATATATAAATCCAGTCTCTCTTCCCCAGCCAGCAGCCTACATTCACTTTAGTTTTTCAAGATGCAGTAGAGCTCAGTGGTTAGTGCTGAGGCTTCAAAACAGATGTTATGTCTTTGCCACTTTCCAGCTAGGTGCCTTGGGCAAGATACTTCTCTCTAATCCTGGGTTTTCTTCTTTGTAAAATGGACATAATGCTAACGGACATAATCCTAGCAAATAGGATTGTTGTGAGAACCCAAGGAAATATTAAACATCTAGCACTAGCTCAGGGCCTGGTGTGGAGAAGATGTTAACTATTCATGTGATGATCACGGCTCTCTTGTGCAGCAGGGTTATGGTCTACCAGGACTGACAATTAGTTCACAAACACATTCTAGAAAAAGTGCTACATACCTCATTGCTGAATATCACTATGGTCACCTTGACATACTACCTTGGGAAGGTATGCACCAATGCCAGACCTAGTCTACCTGTCAAAACCATTTGGGAAGTCTTTTTCTGTAATGGCCATCAGAGCTGTTGTCATCTTACCCTTGATGTCCTGAATGTCATCAAAATGTCTTCTTTTCAATATTTCCTTTATCTTTAGGTAAAGAAAAAAGTCACAGGGGGCCAGATAGGTGAATAGGGAGGGTGTTCCAATACAGTTATTTGCTTCCTGGCTAAAAACTCCCTCACAGACCGTGCTGTGAGAGCTGGCACATTGTTGTGATGCAAGAGCTCCTACAGGACCTTTTTTGCACACAAGCTTTCTCATGTCAAGATTTTCAGTTAAGATTTTTCTGTTTCTCTTTCAATGTTTATTTGGTCTGCAATGCTTTTCACAGTCAGCTGACAATTTTGATGCACAATTCAATTAATTTTTGCAATGTTTTCCTCAGTTCTGCTCATTACTGGCTGTCTTGACCTCTCTTCATCAATGATACTTACTCTCCCCTCAGAAAAACGTTTAATCCATTTGAACACTGCCATTTTCTACATGGCATTATCCCCATGAACTTGGACTCACATGTTGCTGATTTCACTTCCACACTGGCCAAGTTTAACAAGGAATTTAATGTTTGTTTGTTGCTCTAATTGCTCCGACATTCTCATGGCAGCACACAAAAACATGTAGCAACAATAGTGAATGCCACTCAGCAAAACACCGCCATATGTCCACACACACATAGCTGTAAGACACTGTTATACCAAGGTTACGAAACCTTACCGAGTTGTTTGTACAGTGCAGCCAACATGGTGGTAAGTTCGCGAACTTAACGTCAGACCACGTATGTTGCGCCCTAGGTACAAAGTAGATGGTAGTGATGCTATTTAGCCTGCATTTGACTCCAAACATAGAGTTCAAGCCATCAAACCCCTCACTTTTCAGGTTGAGGTAAAGTGACTGGGAATACTTTATGGAACATTTTGATGTCTCTTCCTGTTGCTGAAATTGGAATAGAAGGACATGAGGGGCAAGCTCTTGCCGTCACTATGAAAGGCTGCCGGAAACACCAGAAAACCTCACACAACATCGTCTCACAGGAGGGTTCCACCAGGATTCCAGAAATTCAGTTCAACCCTGCCACTGTGTTCACCATACCAAGGGAAAGTGTTTCACACTGAGACAGTCATGAAAAGATTCCCTGCAGTCAGAAGAGATGCCACCAAGTCAGACCACAAGCTCTTGGAGGGCCTTTGTCTGCTATGCAAAAGTGTGTGCTTATCCAATTTCCAAGTCCCAATGAGGAACATGGCAGAGAAAGACAGCAAGAACCACAACGCCCCTCCTTGTGTGTAACATTCCTCTTATGCCCTCTGTAGACACAACAGGCAGAGACCTGAGAGATTACAAATCTAAACCCCTCATTCCTCAAGTGAGGAACAGGGGCCCCAAGAAAGAATCCATTTCCTCTCCCAGGTTAGTATCTAAGGCCACCCTGATTTCTGCTCTAGAACCTTCTCCACTACCTCGTCTCCGTCTTCCCATCCTTGAAAGAGGGTTTTCGGTGATTCTTCTTAGCATGGCAAATGTTTGCTAGAGTCTGTATAATTTTTATAGTAATGGGTCTAGTGGCCCACATCAGTGTTTCCAGTGACTTCCTGGAATATTGTATGTTTCCATGCCGATGAATGACAATAATGTGACAGGATCATTGTTTTTACTTAGCACAGAGTCTAGTTTGAGCTATGCCTGACATAGGATTCAGGCATGTCTGGGGAAAGGAAGGTTCTGGAGCCTGTTTCCATGAGCAGTGCCAGGTTCTCTTGGGAAAGAGCTCATTCAAGAAAAGTCAGAGGCGAGATAAGCAGCACAGCACATTCTTGAGGCTGAAGGCAACATGGGTTTTAAGTGCAGCATGGTAACAGCCAGTCAAGTGTCCTGATATGTGGTGATTAAGTCCTTGGGAAAGCAGGCTACACACAGAAAAAAAAATCTAGATTTGATGTACGATAACTCAGCAAGGCACTGTGGACCTTGATAAGAAACACTAGAAAAATGAGAGAAAGGGATTGTCCCAGATCATGGAGAGCCAGGGCACTGGTGGACCCATAGTTCTGTAGTTATGAGAATTAGCTTGATCAGCTTCTGCAGGGACCACAGGCTGCAACAGTAACTGTGTCTGTGACAGCAGAAAGCACCCGGCTCTGATATTTAATACCAGCACTGAGCACAAGGGCCGGCACATCTTAGCAGGCCCCCAAAATGCTACTTCTGCTTTCCCCAAGGAGAAAAAGCTTAGCAAATGCTTTGTGCCAGAGGGGAGGACTGCCCATGCAAGGGCCTGCCTGGGAACCCCAACAATCATTGAGGGAGACTTTCCATGAGTGAGGAGAAGTGACCTCCTGAAAAGACACAGCTGGGGAAAACCTGCTTTATTGATCTTGAGACTCTTATTTTATCCCCAGGTCAGTGTTTGCAGATGCTTCCAACAACCCCTTGTCCTTGCAGCTGTGTTTGAGGTGGAGACACGGGGTATCGGGGGCCAGGCGCCGGGTCTTCGTACCTGCACTTAGCCAAATCCCCTTTCAGCTGCATTGTGTCTGGAGGAAATAGAAGCATGACTAAGCTGATTTGTATTCTGCCAACCAAGGTGAAATATAATTAACACGGCAGCCAGACTCAGTAAAGCCCATGGGAAAGTCCAAGGAGGAAAGAGCTCCCGTGGCTCAAGATGATGTCAGAGAAAGGGAAAGGCCACCCTTCTCTAATCCCCCAGCAGGTCTCCTGTCTAATGCCTGCAGTTGAATAAAAGGAAAAGACAATGAACCCCAGGTCCATTATGCCATGAAAAGAACCTACTGCCTCTGGCAGTGATTGTAGGGGTCCAGCAGACTGTGATAAGAGTCTTCCCATCTTCTGCGACTGAATTCTGCCAATTACCGCTCACACCCCCAGCAGGGAAGGTGACTGCATCAGGTTCAGCTACTCAACCGATTGATGTGGTGCCAATAACACACCTTCTAGCAGAGACAAGGGACTCCCAGACACCAGGAAGGAGTTAGACCAACTACTGTATCATATATACCCCTAGCTTATAATTACATGTCAAGACAAAGAAGATCAGGCAGAAATGAGGAACCCCAAGAACAGAAATGTGAAGGCTGGTATCAGTCTTTAACCTGCTCCCAGCTCATCGCTTCCTAAGAGAAATGCAAGAGAACACTGCTTCCTTGTGTATTTAATTGGCCCTTTCTTCCCTCTGGTGACTCACATTTGTATTTAGAGACTGTGTGCTACACTTTATAGATTTTTATTTACTTAACATTACCTTAGCCTTTTTGGTACATTCAACTGAAGTATTCTCTAAAGGTTTAAATTATTTTACCTTCTTATTTCATGACTTTAACAAATTAGATTCCAACTTCTCCTAGCTTGAAATGCCTATATCTTTCATGCAACCGCTACAACTAAGAGGCTTAGGACGGTGGCCACCCACCTCTCTCCTTCCCTTCTTGCCCATAACTGTCGATATCTGTCTTCCTGCCCTACTGTCTGGATATCCAGGCTTTACTAGAATGTTGGGTTTAAATATCTGCCTGTCATTATGGGACTAGATTCCTTTATTCAGTCATTTTACAAAAACTTAAAGAACGTAGATATTGGATTTGAATCCAGTGTCATTGGAATTGTCTCTGACGGGTTCTATTTTATTTCACAGATTTAGGGTTCAGATTTAATGGACTAAGCATATAAACATAATGTTATGCAATATAGTAACTTCATTTCAGTTCTTATTTAATAAAATGGTAATATTGAGATGATATGATACAGTTTCATGTAGAGAAATGCAGAAGGACGAAACTAAAAGCATTGGAAAAGACACAATGGAAGAAGGCTGCAAATGTGCAGAGGTTGAAATGCTTCTCAGAGCCATCTTTTATTAATAAGTTATAGCGGTAATGGTTTATTGTTTTATTTACTTACTAAATTTCAATCCCTTTAGGGGATATAAATAGTTTTTGGTTACATGGTTGTGTTGTATAGTGGTAAAGAAGTCTGGGCTTTAAGTGTACCCAGCACCCCCAACTGTGCAAATTGTACCTGATAGGTGATTTTTTATCCTTCTACGCCTTCACTCCCTCCCCCTTCTGAGTCTCCTGCACCCATTATGCCATTCTCTATGCCTTTGCAAATCCTTAGTTTAGCTCCCACTTATAAGTGAGAACATGCCATGTTTGGATTTCTGTTCCTGAGTTAGTTCACTTAGAATCATGTTCTCTAATTCCATCCAAGTTGTCGCAAAAGACATATTTCTTTCTTTTTGATAGCCAACTAGTATTCCATAGTGTATATATACCACATTTTCATTATCCACTGATCAGTTGATGGGCATTTAGGTGTATTCCATACTTTGCGATTGTGAATTGTGGTGCAATGAACATGTGGGTACAGGTGTCTTTCTTATATAATGACTTCTGTTCTTTTAGCTAGATACCTAGTAGTATAGAGGTGATGGTTTAAAAAAACAAAAATTTCAGTTGCTTTCTAGAAGAAATTATCCAATGGGAGGTCTGTGACTACTAACCGGCTCCTATCTAACCTACACTTTCGGTTTGATTGATAAAAAAGAAAAAAGCCAAAAATGAAAAGTATGTTCCAGAACAAGTATTAAGTCATTTAAACAAACTCTCAAAGGCAAGAAAATAGACAAGTTTCCAATTGTCCCCCAATCTAGAGCCATCACTAGAGAACTTAATGTCATAGGACCTATATCTAAGGCACACTCATATTCCTTAGGGAACATTTGAAAGTTACCAGTTTTGACCTTAAGATTTAATCATTCATTAGGGAATGAATCTTTCATATGTTTTTCAAATATAAAACATTCAGGTCTGTTGCCAGAATCCTAATAGTGTGAAAGAAAACCTACCAGACCAGGCTTATCCTTGTTCATTCTTTGCTAAAATATCCCTTGAATTTGCTAACTATGATAGTAACTATGTAAGTTACTGCACCTCCCTGAGCATTGAAGATGCCCCCAGCTAGAAAGGATAACCACCTCTCTCCCAGAAGTGGCTGTAAGGGCAAAATTAGGTAACATACATGAAGGTGCTTAACTGAGTAGTAATCTTTTATCCATTCATTAAAGAAATACTTATTGATTGGCCACAGAGCCCAGGCACAGTGCTCAGTGCTGGGATTGCTGGCAAACAATACAGGAGGATACCTCACTTCCCTTCATTCTTCCCTGACACTGCAGCCCAGATAGCCCACTAACCTTGGCGAGGTCCATGCTGGACACACGTCCTATGCTCACTCTTCCTCTCTGCTCTCAGGGTCTCTGGAAAGCACCACTCTAGAAACAGGGGAAATCCTCCCCTGACAAACCCAAGCATCTCCCTATTTTTCTGATGCGCTGACCCTCCTCCCTTAAGCACCCTCCTCCCTGAGTCTGCAGGACTTTCTGCTCTCCCAGGAAAAGTGATTTTGCCCTAGGTTTGGGGGTCTCCAAACTCACTCTTCCAGCACTGTCCCTAGGCAGCTTCAGAGAATTACCAGGGAAATTCCTTAAACAGGCGGTCTCTGATCCAGCCCCAGACCTATCAGGAATCCGTCAGTTTCGACGTGATGCTGGTTTGCAAACCCATCACTGCTTTCAGTCACAAGATTCTTTTCGTTTGATTTTCTCAGACTCAGTAGGCATTTTCCTCTGCTACTGCCCTTTTGCAACTCTTCTTGCCTCTCTCACCTCTCTAAAGCTTTTTTACCAGCTCCTTCTAATCTCCTGCACAGAAATCTCTACTCACCACTGTTGAAAATAGAAAAGGAATGGGTTTTTACGTTTTTTAGCCAACTCTTGGCCCCACACCACGTAGAATATGTGCTCTACATTGAACTTTCGGGACACTTCTCTGTTAAATTCTGAGAGTACATCTGGTTTTTCTAGTGACTAAGCTCTTAACCATACTCCCTACAGATCCTTCTGAGAGGAAGGAGAAAGAGGAGCAATGAATCCTAGGGACTTTTTTAAAAATCTTGATTTATTTCATCTTTATTACAGCTGCAGCATGTTTTTTAAATTTCACATACAGTAAAGGTCACCTTTTTAAACGCAGAGTTATATGCGTTTTGACAAACACATGATATTCAGGTAGTCGACACTACAATCAACACAAAAAACAACTTCATCACCTCCAATTTGACTTCCACCCTTTTGTAGTCAACTCCTTCCTCTGCTTCCAGTCCCCGAGAGTCACTGATTTGGTTTTTTTGTTCCTATAGGTTTGCCTTTTTCAGTATGTCTTATGTCACATAAGTGGAGTGATACAATATGTTGGATCTAAGCATTTAGAAAGATCATATATTTAAATAGCTATTAGCATAAAGCCTAAGTGTTGCATCTTAATGTCTTGGTATCTAGCATTTATAATCTGATTTTGACCATTTTGTAGGTCATAATACTTTCTGCAGCACATATGACCTATTAGAAAATCCAGATGGAGCAGGCATTTCATCTTGGCCTTCATCTGGAAAAGACAGAATTAGTAGGGCCTTCGTGAAGGTCAAGTTACAGCTTCCTGATTTCTTTCCCATGGCCCAAATTTTCCCTCTTCCCACCTACTCAAGGGAAATTCCTATCTTTTATATTGCCCAGTCATTGGGTGTGGGGGTGTTTCACTGCTGCTGGACCAGGAGACACAGTAAGGTTTATTTTGCTAAAGGCTTCAGCTGCTACTGCATGAATCTCAGTTCACATCTTCTCACCTCTTTTCTGCCACTGCTGTCTTCCTTTTCTTTGAGAAGTAACCTGAAGACAAAAGAAAAATGCTTGATTTCAT
This sequence comes from Tarsius wallacei, assembly GCA_963574415.1. NCBI lineage: Eukaryota > Metazoa > Chordata > Mammalia > Primates > Tarsiidae > Tarsius > Tarsius wallacei. The sequence continues at coordinate 7,652 of CAUYQG010167518.1, forward strand.
AGGATGCCAGAATATTAAAATGCTCCTGAAAAGTAGGGAGTGACTGAACCTTTCTAAAAGAAGAGCAATGGCTTACACCTGTAATCCCAGCACTTTGGGAGACCAGGGTGGGGGGATTGCTTGAGCCCAAGAGTTCGAGACCAGCCTAGACAACATAGTGAGACCGTGTCACTATAAAAAAATTATTAAAATTATATTTTAAATAAAAGCAAAAGCAGAGGAAGAAGAAAAGGGAAGAAGAGCAAGAGAAGACACCATCATCAGAAATTGAGTGTTAGGAAATAACTCATCCTCTGAGAGTGAGGGAGACCTCCCAGCTGTAGGAGACTACCTTGACATGAAAATAAACAGATACTATATTTTTCCCAGATCCCAAAGCACAAAATGTTCCATTCAAGAATAATCCCAATTGAGCCAGTCTCTGTGTGTCTTTCCCTTCCTACAGCATCAAACATGGCAACCCTTTCCATGCTAATCTCACTATGAATGCCATCCACAACAAGAATAGACATCATCTTCATGGGAGTAAAAACATGATGCGTAAAACAGTTTCTCAGGGTGGGGGCAAGGGTTCAAAAACTTACCTATCAAGTACAATGTTCACTATTTGGGGAATGGGGACATAAGAAGCCTAATTGTATACAATTGAATACAATATGTTCATGTAACAAACATGCATTTGTGCTCCCTGAATCTAAAATTTAAAAATTAAATTTTAAAAATATATAATAAAATTAAAAAGTTTCTTCCCAAAAGGCTAAGTTCTCAGAGCCCTCCTTGAAGATCAGCAATATCAGGGGTATTTGACTCAGATACACTAAGAGGCCCTAAGTCCAAACACCACAAAAAGCAGACTCTCTCATGTGCTGTGTATATTGCCAACAGATGGGAGGGTGCCAGTAAAAATGTATTTTTAAAAAACTCCAGTCCAGATATTGGCTTTTCCTTGGATACTTTTGTGTTGCCGTCTCTTACAGTCAAATCTGCTGCCACAGCCTAGCATTCCGCACCGGGTTTTCCACCCTCCTCTCACCTGCCTTTCTGTAGTCCCGGGTTTGATGCTGGAACTAAAAGCAGCGGGCAGGGATTCCAGCAGCTGCCGACAAAGGACGGTCCTAGGGGGTTCTGAAGTCTGACTCGGCCAGTGGGAAAGCCACCTGCATCACAAAGCGAGGGGCACACCTGAGCCGGGCTGACTGGAGGAGGCAAGTATTGCAAGCTGGGGCTGGCTCCTACTTGGAGATGCTGGGGAGAGAGAGAGAGCGAGAGCTGGGGTGTACTATAACAGGATTTTAACACCTTTGCAAGCAGCACTTTTGGTAAAGGGATTTCTGATTCTCGATCGTGTCTCTGCAATGTTTGGTGTTCTTTTGGGAGCAGGATCACTGTGGGACAGCCACTTAGGGTGTTTAGGCTTGCATTAGAAACACTGCCAACTCTACCCCACAGGGTCACTGAACAGGGAGCAAGTAAAGAAAAATGAAGAAAATCCGGTAGAGTGCTGCTTCGTGCAGTGTGTGTGGTGGGGCGGGTGGGGGTGTGAAGACATGGCTGAGATTTACATGGTGTGAACTGTTAAATGTGTTAGTAGGATTTCTGAGACTTGTTTAAAGAGGAGGGCTTCCTTTTTCATTTAGGACAAACTAGTTTGTTGTTAAGTTAAGGATGCTAATAAGCAACAATAATAATATATAATGCATTTATACATACACACATACACACACACTCACATGCCTCTCAAAACTATCTGAAAAGTATCGCCAAAAGGGAGCATGCTTTCATGCTCCTGCAACATAAATTATTCTCTAAATAAAACAGAATAATTAATATCTTGAGGGATGATAAAGCATTATATGTTCCCAGAATCATTATGTGAAATTTAAAGTATTCGTTTTGTTTATTTTGCCTCTTTTTTCAAAGGAGTAAAAATAGCATCAAATTGCCTGTTTGGTTTTTTTCCCCCCTTTGAAATTTAGCATAGTGTTTGGTTATTCTTGAAGAAGGCTTTAATTTTTCACCCTCAAATTTGTCAGCCAGCCCTGGACTTGCTTACCTTCCTTTGGGGACTGAATCCCACCAGAAATCTGAGGAGAATATTACTGATTCTCGCTTTTTCTTTGCATAATACCTAATCATCACCATTATCACTTCAGACGTTCACAGCCTTCTGAATAGGTGTCATTTCTTCCCACACACTCTATTGATTTACTTCATTAACAGTTGAAAGGAAGCTCTTCTTTTGATTAAGAAACCGAAGAATTAGGAAATCATGGATTCTTTTAAATTATTTATTTAGAAAATTCTTTCCCAGATCTAGGCTGTGTTTAATGGGATGTGGGGAAATTAAAAAAAAAACAGAAAGTGTAATTGCTACTTTTCCAGGCCCATCTTTACTTTTTCCAGGACCAGAGAACTATAAAATCCTTTTGGGTTGTAAGGAAACTTGGAACTCTCTAGTGTAGTTCTCTAGTGTATTTCACAAATGGGAGTTCTAAACAGCCTTTGTATGACCGTTTCTTCAGAATTAGTCTGCAGGACCAAGGTCTGTATTCTGACCCACACTTACTGCTGACCCAGGAATTCAGTGCACATCTAATATGCAGTCAACCCTGATCCTGAAGAAATACCATGGTGGCCAGCCAACTAACACAGACCTAACTTGGGAAAGGCTCATTCCTCATGTAATTTCCAAATCTATTGTAATAGTACTGTACCTTTTGCCACACTACACCTACTCATGTGAACTGTTTAAGTTGGAACTTATAAAATCAGTATCTGAGCTGTACTACCTGGTCCCAGTCCATAATGGTGTATTTGAAAGACTTTCTTTTATGAGCAGCTGCCGGCTACTATTTAAATCCCAAGGCTGCTGAAAATTGGTAATAGAACTAATAACAGCAACCATTACTCAAAAGTCTATTGTTTACCATTAACTCTACTGAGGGCTTTGTCCAGATCATCCCCATTAATTTTCACTGTATTCTTAAGGGTTACCTACCTAACATTATCTCCATTTTAAAGATCAGAAAACTGAGGCTTCAGAAAGATGAAGTTACTAGCCCAATATCACTCACCTTCTAAGTGGGAAATGAAAACCAGATCTGTCTGACTCCTATATTCATGGACTACTTTCTATACTACTTTATTTATCTAACATTCATATTTCCGGGTTTCTGGGTTCAAGAAAAATTGTAAATAAATTAGTGTGGCCTTGATGTTTTCTCACTAATGAAGGAGTGTACAACAGTTTAGACAGAATGCATTGGAATTATATGCAACCTTTAGACACTGCCAATAAACACTGCCTTCCCAAAAACCATACTCCACATTTGACCCAATCTCCAATTCCATGAGATACAGTAAGAAGGTGGGGTGGAGAGAAAGAAGACAAGAGGCCCCCTGACCCCCAGAAGAGGGAATCTTCTCCAGAAGCCTTTGTGTTATGTTCTGTGGAACTGAGAGAAGAACAGGAGATTGATGGAACAGAGGTTTACCCAATGCATCTGAAAGGGGTGTTTTATGCTTTTAATTTCTTCTCCTTGTCTGGAATCAACCAAGCCCGGAGCTATTTGTGTGGAGAGATGCTGGGTCCTTGTGGAGTGGCCTTCCCAGTGACCCTTAAGCTGTCTACTGCGGTGGTTTATCATGTCTTCAAAACCGACCCTCCCCCAGGTTTCCAACAGGACAATACAAATCTAAAATTTTTATCCTCAATAAAAAGTCAGAAATGACATTCAGACAGTTTCATTATTTTGAACACCTGTCTTCCTGAAAACTGGCCTCTCATTTCCTTCTGTATTATCTGAAGGAATTCATTTGAAAGTCAGAGGCTAGCATGAAGGCCAACACGTGTCAACTTTTACAAATTTTAATATTTAGTATTTTCTCATTCTAATGTACCCTATTGGTGTTCTTTCTGATGACTTCATGTCAAGGCGTGGCTGCATAACTTCAGAAAGTTTAGGGAACAGCCTCCGTGATCCTCAGCCTTTCATTCTAAAATCTTCAGATATCTGTGCATACATGCACCAGGTGCTCCATGATTGCACTGCTTTTATACACAATCATAGTCAAAATAAGTTTTTTATATACTGCTGCTAGCTCAATGTTCATCTCTTACTCATTTGGCCTTCATTGTTGCCTGGCTGCTAAGCAAATACTGTGATCAGTATCATGCAATGGTGGAGGGAAAAAGGAGGCTTTGACCACTTAAAGCAAGCCCTTTTAGAAACAAAAACTATCAATGAAAATGCTGATCTTGACCCTCCCCAAGGTAAATCTGTTTAGAGGACACCAGCCAGAGTTTCTTTACAATGGAAAACTACCTTCAAACAGGAAAGAGTTCTCAAAGGAGCAGAGGAATACTCATTCTGGAAAAGGTGAGACTGAGAGAACCTTCAGGCTCCAGCCACCTCCACTCTCCTATCCAGTTAATCTCCTTGCTCAAGCACAAAGCCCACCATAGCACTCCCTGCTTGAGAACCTGTAATTTGGCCCTCAGTGTCAGGCCTCCGTTTCCTAACTGTCTGCTTGTACAGTCTCTCTACCAGAGCACTCTGTCTTTTAGCCACAGGATATGTGTGACACATCCCACAACACACCATGAACTCTATACTCTATTTGTCCTCCAGTGCTCAGTGACCTTAGTCTCCCAGGCAAAGTGGCCCCTGTTCCTACACTCACTGAGTACTTGGAACTCGCTCTTGCTACAGTACTTCTCAGACTAGCTCATGTCAGCACCCGTCAATGTATTTTATTTAGGTTTCAATGTCTAGTTTGTTCATCTCCAGTACGGGGACTGGGTCATAGTCATCTTGCTATCCTTTCCCTCATTTATCTCCCTTTCTTCTAACTGAATATTTTCCAGTATGCAGCAGTTGCTTTGTAAATCACTAATGAAGTTAATCAAAGGAATTTATTTCCTCAGGTATGTACAAGTCATACCTCAGAATGCTAAAAGCCTCTGTAAATGTGATCAACCAATCATTCTGCCAGGCGCTGTGGCTCTCATCTATAATCCTAGCACTTGGGAGGTCGAGGTGGGAGGGTCACTTGGGCCCAGGAGTTTGAGACCCGTCTGGGCAACAAACCCCCATCTCAATAATAATAATAATAATCGTGGAGAGACTTTGTGAATTTGGAGAGGTGCTGAAAAATGGAGACAAGGAAATGCCTACTTTTAAAATCTTCCATTTTCAAGGGTAGTTTCCAAAAAAAGCATAGATTGGCAGAATGATGACTGACAAAATTCTGGTACGGAGTACTAAGTAGGTGATATGTGAAGGATATGAGAAGAATCATGCGATTTGTATAATCCAGCATGAGCTCCCCAGAATCAAGCCACCCCAGGTGAACCAAGTTTTCTTTTTATATGTAGGTTCTGAGATGAGTGAAGTTGGGCATACTTGAGACCAGAGATTCATAACTCAGTGGTGTGTTCTTATCAGTCTGGAGTTGTAGCTTATAGACCAGAAACTGCACATAGACTGAGGGCTGTCTTAACTGGACTACAGCCAATTTATCACAAGCTAATTATAACCCTAGGAGTGCCTTGGGTGAGAGTGTTGTCTCGGGCAGACATTGTAAAGCCTTGTCAAATGGTCTTGATGCACTTCTGATTTTAGCAGAGCATTGGACATGATGCCATGGTGTATTTTTTCACTAATTTCACAAATATTTATTTAAATATGCCGAGAATTGTATTAGGTGCTTAATCGGTGTTTGTAGCTCAGAAGCAGATTCTGAGTTTGTTGATAGTGAGGAGAACAAAACCAAATCAAAAAATTGATTGCCTGAAATTCTCTCTGGCACAGCAGGAAGTCAACTGGCTGATTAATTCATGTGTGTCTGGGTCTCTGGGGGTACACTCCATGCTCCCCCACTCTCTCCAGTCTCTGCTCAGAGACTCTTACTCTGATCACTCTCTCTCTCTCTCTCTCTCTCTCTCTCTCTCAAAGCACCTTGCCCAGTCATCTTCTATTCCCTCATATTGCTTTATTTTTTGTACTCTTTATTCTTTGCAGTTATCTTATTCACATAGTATTTCTGTAGCTTCCTACTGCCTGTCCCCTTCCTTGGAAGGTGATGTAAATCCCGAAAGGCACTGCACAGGGCTGGGCCTTTTGTTCCCTGCTGTTCAGTATGTCTATCAGTGACAATTGTTTTCATTCCCACTAATCAAATTTCCAGATGATGGAAAGTTAGGGGAAATAGCTGATATGATAAATAAGTGAATCAAAATACACAATAACAGCATATGTGAAAGCACTTTGATCATTGGAAAATTGAAATTAAATGTAAGTTATCATTGTTTTAAGTAGCTATAAATCTGAGCCAAAACTGATAAAATGAAAGTATCAAGGTTAGATATAAGCTCATGCATTTAGGTTCAAAAAAATCAATTACACAAATTCAAGATAAAAAGACCTGAGAGGGCAGCACAGTCCACACAGCTATTTAGCTATTAGCAGGCGACTCTAGGGCTGCCGTGGTGACCACACAGTCCCCAGGACATATCCAGGTTGCACTTTTTCGTTGTTCTTTCAGTTTTTCAAGGTATAATACATTCACTCAATACTCATAGGTTCTATTCAGGTCAACAGGGACCTCAGGCTCTTGGGTATTATTCTGACTGATTCTTAGAAGGCCATCAATTAGGGGCATTGCCAAGCCAGAGACCATGACCCATGAAGGGTAACTTGAAACAGCAGCAGGAATTGGAAACGTAGCCAAAAGGAGAGGGACTTAGAGAGGTGGAGACCTGCCTTTAATTCTGTGGGGCTCACATGGAGGAAGAGCATGTATGCTGAGGGCTAAACTAACACTGCTTGTGCTGGGGGGTCAGATCGCCACTCAGAGTGAGAAGAATGATGGGATCCCAGGGCCAGAACTCTGAAACCCACAATATCTGGGTGAGTACCAAGCCTGCTGGCACCACAGATAAGAAAGCTGGAAGACCGTAGGGCAGAGAGGTCAGCAGTGAGAGGGATCCTGGCCTTGGTTTGGAGACTGGGCCAACCATTCTTTGTCCTTCCAACTCTAACAATCTCTTCCATTTTAACTTTAGTATTTTCATTCCGTTCTGATTGATTCTTTTCCTGCCTGTTGACATTTGGTTGAAATAATAAGTAGCACACTTAGCAACCCCTGCATGAATGTGCTTTGAAATCCGCTGGGCTTTGAGGTCTCCATTGTTACTGTTCATTAAGTAATTCCCTTCCATTTCTCTGCAGTATTTCCCCTTTCCCTACCAACCTGCCCTTTCAGTAATTTAGAGTTTGACAGCTTTGGCATTTTGCAAGTCCTTGGAACTCTATAATCACCCTCTGCTTGTGAATTTACACATTGAGACTTCTTCATTCTTCTACAATAATACTCAAGAGTCTGAGGCCCCTGTTGACCTGAGTAGAACCTATGAGTATCAAGTGAATGTATCAGACCTTGAAAAATTGAAAGAACAACTAAAAAGTGCAACCTGGATATTTTTTACAAGGCATTCTTCAATCTCTTTTCAACATTGATTCAAAATTTTAATCTTTTCAGAATACATGAAGATTTGATTTTGTTTCTTTTTTAATGTGAAATTTAAGAAAAGTATGATTACCCATAGGCCATCAAACTTGTGTTTTTTTTTTTTTTTTTGAGTTGGGGTGTCACTCCATCACCCAGACTGGAGTGCAGTGCCACACTTACCACCACCCCGGCGCTGACCTGCTTGTCTCCCGCAATCCTTCTGCTTCAGCCTTCCAAGTAGCCAGAACTACAGGCTCATGCTACCACGCCTGACTAACTTTTAATTTTTTGTAGAGACGAGGTCTCACCAAGTTGCCCGGGCTGGTCTCGAACCCGCGGGCTCAGGCAATCCACTCTCCTCGGTCACCCAAAGTGCTGGGATTGCAGGCTGAGCCACCGAGCTCGGCCAGCGTCTGTGATTTAAAATACATCTTCTTAATGTAAAAAGTCTAGTTCCCAGGGAACAATTTTCTACTTATAAAGATGCAGTGATACTAGGTGGTCACCATTAATTTACAGGTTCCAGGTTTCATAGGAACAAGGGCAAACCCAATAGTGCATCACACAGTTTCTCTTCCAAAGATGACAAAGGGGATGGGGAATCAACTACCCAAGACAGAATGGTAGTAAACTGCCCCTGTAATGCCTTCAGGAGAAAATACATAAATGATGAGAACAAAATTACAAATGGGTTGGCCCCAGTTATTTGAAATGCAGGAAGAAGCACTCAAGACTGTATAGCAAGAATTAGACTCGGTAAGTTACATTTTCCTACCCTGTATTCCCCACCTCTGTGCCACCTAAACACATCCTTATTTGAAAAATGTGGAATTGTCACCTTTTTTTTTAACTCAGGTGGCTAGTTATTTAGTCATTTCGTTGTCAGAGTCATACCAAGGATAATAAATTAGGCTTTTCAGGGCCAAAAGTAGATTGTCTAGGGTACTGCCGTGAATATAGATTTGAATAATTCTAGCATCCTACAAACTTTACAAGACACATATCAGGAGGTAGAGCTCATTCTTTGTGGTGACTCAGAGGAGAAATGAGTGAAACTCAGATACCGGCACCAAGAAAAGCAGGAGAAAGTAGATTACAGAACCAGAAGCAAGCACATATGCTCATTGGTGGTAGGTGATGGGTATGGACATACCCGGCCAGAATTCCTCTGGAAAAAGTCTGTACAGCTCTCAGCTACTTGCTGCAAACACTCTGGAGTTCTCGTCAATTCAACTTTCTCCCCAACGTTCTTTTTTTTTTTTATCTTACTCGGTTCACCTGTAGCTGGGTGAACTTCAGAAAATTTCTCTCTTGTGTTTTCTTGCAAAATTCTTTGGCTGGTTATATGTGAAAATACATTTTTTTTCCAGCTAGCTGTTTTGATTTGTTTTGTTTTCCCAACTAAGCATTTGACATCTAAGACTGCTTCTCTCCCGTCAGAGGGATCAAAGGAAAAGCTGTGTTCCCAGCCACCCCACTCATGGATTCAAGCAACAAGGTCTGAGTGGGCCCCAGCAGAGGGGTGTGATGGGTTCCAGACAACCTGGCCCTACCATTACGAAAGTCAAGAGTCAATCCATAAAGCCTCATCTTTATGTTGGAAAGAAGCACGTGATTAGTCAAGCATACATTTTCCTCCATGCAAAATAAGATATTTCCCCACATCATTAGTACACTTGTTCGCAAGAACACATTAAAAAATATATTGGGCAATAACCCATTGCTCAGCCTAATTCCACATCACTGCTGGGTGCCTATTAGTCTACCATGTGCAATTTAAAGCCTGAACGAAGCATATTTGTATACCTAACCCTTAACTGTACCCCACAATAGCATAATAAAAAATATTGAATATGAAAAAATAAATAAATAAATAACTCTGGCACTGAAAAAAATAAAATAAAATAAGAATGGAGAACATGGTTTGTGCTTACAGAGCTCATCACCCTATGAGAAAGACTACGTCTTAGCAGAGGAAATGGTTATGGTGCAGAGCAGAGTGAGTTCCCAAAGAACAGCGCTGGCCATAAATGCGACGGGAGATCCCAAGGACAAAGCAGCTCAGGCACACATCATTCATTTGTTGTCAGCACCTCCTCAAGGAAAAGATACAGGGGGTATGTCTTTCAGACCCTAACCAATTTGTCTGTAAGCACTCCCCAAGGCAACGATACAGGGTGTAGCCACACCCCCTGATGCAAAGCAAGTAATGATTGCTTACTAGGTGGCAGATGATTTCATTTCAATATGTATGAACAGCTTCAGTCACACAGATTTAGGGCAGATTAACTAACAAATGTGATGTAAGATGTTTCATCTTATGCTGACCTAAATTTGTGAATATCAGCTTAATCTTTTCTAATTATAGACATATCAAATGATTGAAGAATTCCAACGGTTGTAGAACACTTCACAAAGCATTTTTTACCTTTAAGCCTCACGTTAACCCTTGGAATTAGATATTATTTTTAATCCTCATTCATTCATTCATTCCTCTTTTACCGGTGCCTTCTAAGTAAGCAGCAGGCATTGTGCTGGGTGCTGGGGAAACTTCAGTGAAGAAAGACTTAAAGTCCCTGCTGTTTTGGAGCTGACTCTCTGGTGAGAGAAAAAAGCATCAAACAAAAGTGAATAAATACATAAATGATTTAAATCACTAATAAATTATATGAAAAAAATAAAAGCAATTTTATTATAGAGAGTGATCAAGATAGGAGGCAAAAGCTCTAGGGAGGATTTGAATGAGGCTGATTTTAGGTCTTTAGTAAGTGTTCTCCAGGTCAGGAGTAGCAGGACCAAAGACCCTGAGGTCAGACAAGGCTGACATTTTCCTAAGCAGGAGGAAATCAAGTGTGGTTGCAAACGGTGACTGAGGGGGAGAAAAGTAGAATGGAGGTCGGAGAGAAGGAAGCAGCCAGTTTAAAGAGGGCTTTGTAAGTGGTTTGAATTTTATTATGGGTCGGAAGATTGGAAGTCAGTGGAAGAGAATGGGTTAAAATATCATTTTGGTCTCTGTGTGGATAATGGATGGTGGGGAGAGCATGAATGGAGGCAGGGAGGCTACCACAAGAGTCCAGTGGAGAGATATGGTGGCTTTTGTGACGCAATAATTCATGGAGATCGACAAAACTGGGTAGATTCAGGATGAATCTTGGAGGTACAGCTAAGACTGCCTGCTGATGGATTAGATGTGCAGAGTATGGAAGACAGAGGCATAAATTCTCAATTTATGTGTTGCAGCTGAGGCTCAAGAAGATTAAGGAACTTTTGTCTCAGGCCGCAAAGCTGCACATGGCAGGGTGACTCCAATCCTGAAATGACAACTCTTCCCGTTTCTTGCACAATGAAATAGGACTTGCAGAAAGAGGAGATAAATGAGTATTAAGTCCTACTAACTCCTCCTAATACAGAGCTAATGATTTTTTGAGGTTGTGCGCAGTAGACGATGTGTCATGTCCTTTCAACTAGTCAGTCAATTTGCGGTTACTTGCCACAAGTCATTGTTTTCAGCAGGGTCGATATGCTGTCTCTGACACTAGGTATTCATAACCACAAAGTGCACTTCAGCTAAATTCCTCTTGGAGATTGTCACATTTTTCAGAACCAATATTTTCTAGTTATATCATAAATTATTAGAGGGATACCGGCAACAGATCAAGCTTGTCTTTTGTAAGGGCTCTCCTTGCAGTAATGTTTCAGTTTCACTAAATTGACCTTGGTAGACAGCTGTTGTTTAAAGTCTCTCTGTTTGTAGCAAATGCTATGGATTTGGATGTTATCCTTCAGCTGATTTGCTAAGTAATTCAGAAGAGTCCTTTCACCTCCGAACTGTGAGATGTCCCCAGCCCTTTTATATCAGACCCAAGAACTGAAAAAAGAACTAGAAATATGAATCTCACAGTTTATGTCTATGTGGGTTCATTCATTCCATAAATAGTTACTGGCTCCCAGTGTGGACCAGAGAGGGTTCTAGGTGTTGGAGAGATATAAGTAAGCAAGAAAGGAGTCGATGTCTTCAGGGAGCTTCTCTTTTGTAGGCAAAGCCAGCCTGACAAATTGCCAAAAAAGATCATCACAGATTTTAGTCAGTGTTCCCATAAACAGCAGTGGGTTGATGTGATAGAGAGAAGCTGGGCTTCTCAGTTTTGGTTAAGTTAGTCGAGGAAAGCCTCTCTGAACACATGACATGGAAGCAGGAGGCTAGAAAGATTTTAAAAACACAGCCATTGGAAGAGCTGGGGAAATGCATCCCAGACCATGTGAACAGCAAAGAAAGAGCCCTAAGGAAAGTGCTGGTGTCTTAGTTAGGACTCTATTGGCTGCTGTAAGAAAAAAAGCCAAACTCACAGGGTTTTAAGCAAGATGGGTATTATTATTTCTCACTTAACAGTCTGGACGGACAGTTCAGGACTCATAGGATGGCCCTATAATCCTTTCTAATCAGACTCTACTGTCTTGCTCTCTGGCATTCTTAATATGTGACCTCATGGTACAAGATGATCCAAGACAGCTTCTCTACTCCTGCTGTCACAATCACTTCCCAGTCATTCAGAAATGGAAAGGGAAGAAATGAAATGCCCCCCTCTTTTTGTAGACATGATACACAGAATTGGTGCATGCCTTCTCCACCCAAATCCCATCAGGTGGAACTTAGCTTGTGGCCACAACTGGCTATACAGAAGGCTGGGAGTTGTCTTCAGTTGGGTGGTCATCTGCCCAGTTAAAAATTCTTTTGTAGCCCATTGCTTTACTGGACTCGGGTGTGGCCATGTGCTCTTTGGGCTATGGCCTCAGCTATATTTCCCAAGCTTTGGCCTCCTCTCCTACCTTGGAGAGGTGAATCTCCTCTCTCTCACTCTCATTCACTTTTTAAATAAACTATACTTTCCTACCTAAAAAAAAAAATTCTGTTGCAGCCGGTGGCTCATGCCTATAATCCTAGCACTTTGGGATGCCAAGGCAAGAAGATTACCTGAGCCTGGGAGTTCGAGACCAACCTGGGCAACATGGCAAGACCTCATCTCTACAATAAATTTTTTTTTTAAATTAGCCAGGCGTGGTGGGTGAGCACCTGTATTCCTCGCTACTTGGTAGGCTGAGGGAGAAGGATCTTCTGAGCCTAGCATGTCAAGGCTGCGGTAACCATGATTATGCCACTTCACTCCAGCCTGGGTGACAGAGTGAGACCCCGAATCAAAAAAAATCTATTGCAAGATCAGAAGACAAGAATGGGTATTATTAGGAGAGGGATGGCATCTCTACTCTAGTTGGCATGTACAAGATACAGGAAGGACAAGAGTGGCTGCAGCCACTTAAGAAAGCAAAGTGTTAAAGGTGAACAGGTCCGATGCATGTGTGGTAGGTGGGTCATCTGGGGCCACATAGACTGTGGCAAAATGTTGCACTTTATGCCAAGAGTAGTTGGATGCCCCTGAAGGGTTCTAATCAGTGAAATGAATGGGTCCAATTTATGTTTTTACAAGAACACTCAGGTTACTGGGCAGAGAGTGAACAAGAAAGGAGCACAAGTGGAAACAGGAGACTACGGTTCTCAGCAATCATAACAAGCAAGGTTAAGTCAGACAGGGACATGGTTGCTTTGCTGTTGCTTTAAGATGTCAATTTTTAAAGAGGCTTAGAATAGTGGAAGATACTAATATTTCCAATTTATAGATGAGGAACCAAGGCTTAGTCCTGTCACAGGATTTATGATGGCAAAACCAGTGTTACCAATACCCAGTGCTGGTTCTCAAAGACCTAAGATCCCACAGCTCTAAAAAATGGATGTTCACTCCAATTACTGGATGAAACATATGGTGTAGTTTGTGATAGAGACAGTCCTTTTCTGGATCCTGCTGTCCTTTAATTGTTCAGTTTATTACTTTGCTTTCAAAGTATTTAAAGTTTCTCCAGAGGAAAAGTGATACATTGATTTACTCCAGATAAATTGACATTGATTCATGGCTCAAGGGAACATCAAAGGGACGCATGACGTTCGAGTCAGAGTATTAATCTACAGGAACACTGTTCTGGCTTATTTCACATTGTAGCTCTCAGGTTTAGAGAGTCCTTGAATAACTGGGAGCAGATTGGCAAACGAAGATGAACAACAAGCTTATTTCTCAGTAAAGGGGATGTTCTGGGTGGATTATATTAAATCATGAACATTAAGTGCATTGCTAACTTGGCAAACTGTTAACACTTAGAATGGAAGACAGAAGAAGCTGACAATTGAAATAACTGTATAATTGAATCTTTAAGTGCTATTAATCCTGAAATACCATCAAGATGATCTAAGTAATGAGTATCCACAAAGAGCAGTCAGGGGCTGATGTATGGAGAAAGTGAGTTTTACTTTATTTGGATTCTGTAAGTCAGGAGTCACCATGATTAACCCTAAGAATAATAATAACATCATCTGCTAAACTTCACTTTTCAGTGAGTATGTAGATGTGGAATGCTTTACATACATGCCATGTAAAACCACACCTTTTTTGGTTCAATTCATTTTGAGTTGTTGTTGTTGTTTTGTTTTGTCCATGACACTCCTGCCTCCAAATCAAAGTGAGTCTAAAATCTCCAAGTTACCCTGGAGCAGGGGCACTGAAGTAATTCCAGGGTGGGGTTTGCTAATGTTCATCTAAAGGCATGTCCCCGGAAGGTGAATTCTCACCAGCCAGGCTGGCAGGTCACTCTGGTGGAACTGGAAGAAAGGGACATAAGAAAAAAGTTAGCCTATTTTCAGAGCTTGTGTGCTTCCGACTTTGGAGAAATGATAACATGAAGCTGCTTAGGGAAGTTGTCCCTGGGAAGGGAGATATCTTAAGAAAAGGAGAGAAAGTAACTCCTCCCCAGTCTACCCCTCAGCCTCCCACGGCCAAGACCCCTTTTCTTTTGGTCTATTGAGCACAGGCCCTGGAGAGACAGAAGATGGGTGTGGGGAAGGATGCAGTCTCCAGAGAGTGAGTGGGTTTCAGTTGTCCCATACATGTCCTAGATTGCAACAGCAGTCTAAGGACGATCCAAAATAATTTCCTGGGCCACTTCAGAAATGTGTCTAAGTCCCAACAGAGCTAGATAATTGGGTCGTGCCAACAACCTTTCTACAGAAACAGTTCAAAGAAGATTGTCTTGGCTATTGAGAGGAACCAGAAAAATGTGACCAAAAACAAAAAACACAAAAACAAAAAACTTGAAACTCATTTCCTTGAATATTTCTCAGCACCGGCTAGTCTTGCTACCAAGAGTTTGATTTTTTGGGTTTATCTAAGTTTTCAGATTGTACAAAGCCGTTATGTGCTACACAACTTAATTATTCTGAGGTGTGCATTTCTCTGATCTCAAAGTAACATGAAGTTAGGGCTTAAAGTTAATTTCCTGTCCTAATTTTAGTCCCAATATAGAGAGCTTTTGGTGATAATAGTACTGGTCCATTCTGACTGTTTTCAAATGACAATCATTGGCAATAACAATACCAGAAGCTGAAGACACAAACTTATTACTACAATATAAAATTAAAATTTTTGGTTCATTTTTGACTTTTAAAATCAATTTCTTTGAGGTACGGTTTGTATTACAAAAATATACTTATTTTAAATGTCCAGTTTGATGAGTTTTGCCAAATATGCATACTTGTATAATAATCATCCCAATCAAGATATAGAGCATTTAAATTGAAAATTTGTACAAATTTATTTTTGTTTCTGATACTTATGTGTGTGTGTGTGTGAAAATTCATCCTTGAAAAAGAAAATACTTAAAAGGAACTTTCACTCTAGTGAAAGACCCTTGATAAAAATTCCATTTGAGACATTTTTAGTAGTATTGTCATTTGTTTAAGAAAATTTGTAGACCAGTGTGCCATTGTGCTTAAAATCCAACCAGTTAACATTAATTCATAGGAGAGTTTTTGCCACAGTAAAGCTTTTGTTTTTGTGTTTTTTTTTTTATGAGCCCTTCAGAGTCAAAAGGGAGTGTTTTGTGATCCATGAAGCAGCACACCACACTCAATTTCCAGGTTCTAGGGGAATGAATCATTCCAGAATCCATACTTTTACATAATCAAATACGAATTCATGACTATGTAAAAATACACTTGTAGTATCTAATGAAATCCTCATTGACCCCTCTCTTGCATTTTGTTTCTTCCTGTCTCTCACCCATACTTCTCTGAGGGTAGGCCACTTTGGTGGGCATTCTTAGAGGAAGCACAAATTACCTAGAGAATGTGAAAATGGTCCCAAGTAGTTGCTGGGGCCCACCCTGCTGACTGTGTGGCCTTTAGCACCCAGGCTTCCTCTAGGGTCCTTATTAACATTTGCATTCAGAGCTCATATTATTATCTTTGGACCATCCTGTATAGTCTAGGATAAACATTAACTGAGGCAAAGCAAGAGAAAGGCCATGATACACAGTCGCATGATGACCACCGAAAGAGTAAGTGACTTATCTAAATCGTGGCAGAGGATCAAGGGAAGCTGGCAGGGAGGTCCCTGAAAGAGATTGTAGTTTACCTGTCTCTCTCCCTCTGTCTTATAGCACAGAGCCTTTTATCCAGAAAGCATTAAAAAATAGTCTTGACTTTAACTCAATGTTTGCATGCACATGTAGGAAGTGTGATTTAATGTAAGCATATAGAATCAAAACGGTTACTTTATGGCCAGCATGTGTGTGTTTTTGTGTGCAGAAAATTCAAAACAAGTATTAAGACAGGAGGAATTTGTATAAATAGGAAAAAACACACCCTCAAGTCCAGGCACTATGCTATGTGATGAAGATATAAGACAAGAACACATGGCTTCTTTGAAGAAGCATCTAGTCTGGTGGGGGAGAAAAACCTGGGATCACAAATGTAGCAAGCTCTATTATTCCTGACTACTTTGAGGAAGCCAACTAGGGCATGCCTGACTCAGCCTGTGGGTAGTCAAGATGGTTGGACCACTCGGTGGGTGGAGGGTATGAGGGGACACTCACAGGAGTCTGAAGGGGCAGGAGTCAGAGCAAGGAGAAGCTTGTGGATCATTTTGAGGCACATGTGCTTTCTACTAGCGGCAACCATTGAAGGGGAATGAGAGGATCCCATCTGAGTTTTAGAAACACTCCTCTGAGGGCAAGGTAGAGTATGAAAACGGGGGAAGAAAGCAAGATGGCAGGCAGCCCAGAGACTAGGGAGAGAAACCAGATGAAGGGAAGTGAAGAAGGCTTAAGGGAAATGGGGGGGGGGGGACTTGGAGATGGAATGTGTGAGAAACTATGGCTCTTGGTAAAGTGGGGGATGGTGAGCCTGCCCATTCACCCACCAAGGTTTGGGGAGGTCTCACACACTTCCTAGGTTGTCCAGGCTGGAGAGAGGCAGCTACTGTAGAATCCACAATTAGGAGCTCTATATTTTTGTCTCACTTTCTGGAAATAGAAGAGGCCTCCCTTTCAATATGTCTGTTATTCAGCTTTGGGATGTCCTGCTTTTAGGCACCTAATCAGAAATGCATTAGAGCAGAACAGTGAGGAGCAGAGGAACTGAGGGTTAAGGTATTTAACTTCTCCTGGCCTGTATCCTCCATCAAATGAGAAGGAAGATAATAACAGCACTTACTTCACAGAGGAGCTGCAGGAATTAAATAAGTTAATGCATGTAAATGGTTCTGTCTAGGGTCCTGCATAAAATGTATGCTCACAGCATCAGTTATCATTGTTGTTGTTTTCCTGTATTAACCTGTTGGTGAGGAAGGATGATGGAAATATGAGAACTTCTCAGGTCTTCTGAGATATAGTCATGCACCTCCTAAGGACACTTTGGTCCACAATGGACCACATTTAAGACAGTGGTGCAACAAAAACATAATACTGTATTTCTACTGTAACTTTTCTATGTTTCGATACACAATCACTCACCACTGTGCTACCTTTGCCTACAGTATTCAGCACAGTAACATTCTGTACAGATTTGTAGCCTAGGAGCAATAAGGCTACACCATAAAGCCTAGGTGTGTAGTAGGCTCTACTATCCAGGTTTGTGTAAGTCACTCTATGATGTTCACACAATGACAAAATCACATAACAACACTTTTCTAAGAATTTATCTTCCTCACTAAGTGATGCATAACTGTGCTTAAAGTTACAACATGGTCAAAGCCTCCCTTCTTAAATATAAATAGGGACACTCTTCAATTTAGCTGCACATTCTATACTAAATTTGAAGAAATTGTTTTCCCTTCCTGGAAATTCTGCTGTTAGAACAAGAATGGTTTGCATGTGACACTCATTCATTCTTTGTATGTGTGCCACTCATCTATGGATCATTGTTGGAATTCAGAAATTAATGGTATAGCCAGTTACATTCCTAGAAAGATGGAATATTTTAAAGAGTCTCTGCAAGTTTCCTTTAAGGAAATATCTTTCCCTGTGGAAGGTCATTGAGGAAACTCACCAGAACAGATTCAACTTGTTAAACTTTCAAGAATATTTTTTAGTGTCTCAATTGTCTCTTTTTCTGTATAAGTTTTAATAGACTACTGGGGAAAAAACAGAAAGTTCTTGAATTCCACTATCTAAAGTATATACAGAGAAAATATTTCTCACTGCCCTGGGATATGTAGGAAATCTCAATCACTGGCTTTAAATGTTTAGTTTCGGTTACTCGGCTATAGACATAATACCTTTTGATTCACCACGGCTTTAAATTATTTGTAATTTGATCCTTAATTGAGGATTTTTCTCCAGATGTGAAAAATACAATAAAATTCTCTAGCAAACATAATCTTGAGAAATGATGACCTGTATTTCTGTAGTTTCTACAAGAGTCCACACAACCCTACAGAGCCGTGGTGAGTACTATAGGTTGACAGCTATGGGTTGGCCAGACTGAAAGGTAAAGGGGCTCATACTTTATTTGACACATAAAGGTAAGCTAAACTGTGACACAGTAAAAAGTAATACAAGAAGCAACAACTACTAGCTATCTGCTCTGAAGTAACCACATGGATTTCAGATCTCATCTAGACCAAGTACATTTTCTCCAACTCATATTAAACATTTGGGTTCATGCCTACCCAAAGATGCTCAAAGTTTCCAGCCTGCACAACAGAGTAAAACCCCATCTCTATAAATAAAAAAAAAAAAAAATAGCCAGGTGTGGTGGGACATACCTGCAGTCCCAGCTACTCAGGAGGCTGAGACAAGAGGATTGCTTGAGGTCAGGAGGTCAAGGCTGCAGTGAGTCATGACGGCACCACTGTACTCTATCCTGGGTGGCAAAGCAAGTCCCTGTCTCTAAAAAATAAATATAATAAACATTCTGGGCATGCAATCTTTATAAAATATAGCAAAAGTGTTGAAAGTAGGGAAACAAGGGTAAGAATGAGGAGAAGAAGAAGGAACTCAGTGGTGAAGAAAACAGGCACAAAATGAAGAAAACAGGTATAAGGCAATAAAATAAATTGCTTTTCCAAACCAGGAGTTTCACAGTATGGCCCTCACCAACCCCAGAAAGGTGCTGACCTTGAACTAGGAAATGAAGGTCAAAATAGAATGTGCAAAATATCAGCAAACCCCTATAATTACTGAATCAACTTCTTTGTAAGATTTCTAAACTAAAAGTAAACAATTTTAAGTATTTAAAAGTGTAAGATTGGGTGCAGTGGCTCATGCCTATCATCCCAGAACTTTGGGAGGCCTAGGCAAGAGGATTGCTTGAGCCCAGGAGTTCAAGACCAGCCTGGGCAACATAGTGAGACCTTGTTACTACCAAAATAAGAAAAAAGAAAATAAATCAAAAATTTATCCAGGTGTCATGGTGCAAAGTGTAAGACTTTGAAGTGGTGAAAACACTCTAAAGATTTTGAATCAATTAAAGTGTTTAGGCCATGCATGCAATAGACCCTCAATCTTACAGAAGTAACCCCAGAAAAGACCAGAATGATCCCTTCTCTGTTCCAATACTCATGGGAAAAAATTGTTTTTATGAGTTTGTAAAGGGATTAAAAATGTATGAACTAAATTCAGATGAGCAAAAAGATGCAGTTGTTTTTGTTGTTTTAATTTCTATGACAGGTCTTATCTTGTTCTGAACCACTCATGTCTATGTTCTAGGTTGGAGTTGGGGAGAGATTGATGCTTGACCTTAAAATTAACTAAGTCATTTTAAAAGTGTTTCTTTTCAGTTTATGCTGTCTCTTTGAGGAAAATACTTAATCTCTCTTCCTTCCTATCTCCTTTCCATTACATGTAATTTTTCGGGGTCTGTTTTACTTTTCTAAGACTGGCAAAACAAATATTACAAACTGGATGGCTTGAAACAGTAGAAATTTATTCCCTATAGTTCTGCAGGCCAGAAGTCTGAAACCAAGGTAGAGTTGGTTCCTTGCTGGGGACTCAGAGGAAAAATCTGTTCTTCTCTTCCAGCTTCTGATCGTTGCTGGCAATTCTTAGTTGTCCTCAGCTTATGGCAGCATCTCTGTCATCTCTGTCCCTGTCTTCACCTGGCCTCCTCCCTGTGTGTCTGTGTCTCTCCTCTTCTTATAGGGACACCAGTCATTGGATGAGGGCATACCTGAATCACATATGACCTTATTTTAACTTGATAACATCTGCAATGACCCTACTTCCCCAAAAAAGGTCACATTCATGGATAATTCAACATATCTTTTTGGGCGGCACAACTCAGCCCATAGTAGTTCACTTCTGGGTCTTTGCCTCAGTGGCTGGACTGGGCTGGGTGCCACCCTTGTGTCTGGTGAGGTGCTGAGGCTTTGGGAATGTCCTGTTGTGGGTTATCAAAGACCATGGTCGCAGCTGTCTCCGGTCCTTCTTGTACCTGGACTGTGTGCAGGAGGCAGGGACCAGCTCCCTAGCCCTATCCAGCAGACAAGCGTGGCTGTGCTCCCAGCACCCATTGGTGCTCACACATGGAATTGAATGCAAAACTGCTAACAGGAAGCTTGAAAGTCAACCAGTACACCTGGGCCTCCCCCACTTCAGCCCCAAGTTTAAACATTGAAGGGGAAACACACACACACACACACACACACACACACACACACAGATTGTTCCCAACTTATGATAGTTTGACTTAGAATTATTTTACTTTACCACGATGGGAAAGCCAGACTCATTTAATAGAGACCTACTTCAAGTCCCCATGCAACCCTTCTTTTTTCTCTTTCATTACATTACTGAATAAATTATGTAAGCTATTCAACACTTTAATATAAAATAGGCATTGTAATTATCAATAACTCAAAAAATAACAGTTGCTGGAGAGGATGTGGTGAAAAGGGAACACTTATAAATCATACAGCCATGTTTAAAAAACAATAATATTTTAAGTTTTCAGAAATGGTAAAGAATACCTGAAGCTAAAAATTACTCTTGTTTTTCACCCATAGATAAGTGTATCGAGCAGACATGTACTAGGAAGTTGTGTATTCCTGATATACACTCATGTCACTACCATCAGTTAGACCAGACAAATCGTGAGGGCTTTCACTGAGCTTTCACTCAAATAGACTACAGTGAGCATTCACCAACACACATTTTCTAAAGAGTATAAGTTGTTGCAGCAGTGACTCCAATTTGATAATGCCTCCTGTATCCTCACCCTCACTTGTTTTGTTCAATAGGACATTAGCACTGGAAATTACGTATAGCCTTGAAAAAAGGTTTACACATTAGATTTGCCATCTCTGCCACCACATGAGCAAGTCACATGGAGAAATATTTCAATCCTCCCAGCCATTACTTCAGTGAGGCCCCCTAGACCCATGCCTGCCAACCATCAGCATGTGAGTGAAGCTGTCCTTGAACATCCAGTCCCTGCTGAGCTGCCAGCTGACTGCAATAATGAGTCAAGCTAGCCCAAACCAGTTGAAACATCCAAATGAGTAACATAATTATGACAAATAATACATGTTGCTCAAAGCCACCAAGTTATAGGAAGTTTGTTATGCAGTACAGGTAGATAAACATAAAGTGAATTTTATAAGGATACTGCCAATAACCATAAATAAATAGCAAAGCAACGAGAAAATAAGGACTTTAAGAAACATTTACATCTGACTGCCACAGGTAGATGTTTCAATCTTTTTGAACTTCTGCACTTACTGTATATATATTCCAGAAAAAAAATACTAAATAGTGTAGATGCCATCAGCAAATTCTATAAACTGTACATCCTTTCAGCATCTCAGTTTGTTAAGAGACTCTGGTGGTGCTCACTATATATCAGGGTCTTACGGAAATTCTGTTCCCCAGCCAAGGCTTCATACCTGGTAGATTGGGAAGGTCTGAAAGTGTTCAGCTTACCTCCAGGAAGCCAAGAATATAAACAGGAAAATCTGTTCCAGAGGCAATGCTAATAGAACTCATACTGGATTATTTGGGTAAAAATGTCATTGATGGAGATTATTATAAAAATCCTCCTGACTTTAATGATTAGGTGTTGACTTCAAGCATCTGGATGTAGATGGGGAACCCAAAAACTGAATCAGGAAATGACTCTTGTGCAGGCTGTGGGATGACACACAAAGAACAAAGCACACTTTTTGCCTTTGGACCATCTACTAAACCATTGTGTTTTCTCTCTCCAAAATACGACTCTCTGTTTACAATGAACAACTGAGGGAAAAGATTGGTATGCCAGAGCTTTTGCTGACAGTGTTAAAATGGTCATCTATAGTGTTCTGGATACTGACATAGATGTCACCCAGAATTGAAATACATCACTTCACCACAAGTGTACGTGAATGGTTACATTTCACTGCCGTGTAATTGAAATACCCAGCTTTGAGGACACATTTCAAGTGTTTTCTCCACTCACTGCCTACCAAGAGATGGACCAGTTAGGTGTTTGATCATCTGAAAATCTGCACATTAAAATTTGCTATAATTGATAATGTAAAATCTGATTCATGTCTTTTTCAAATTTTTCCACTCTATGAGTGATTTTCTTTTCTTTTATTATAGAGATGTGGGGTTCAAGTGAGGATTAGCTATATAAGTAGGCTGCATGCAGGCTAAGTTTCGGCTTCTAACTGGCTCTCACTCCACCTGGTAGTGGACTAGTACCCTTTGTGTTGTCACATGCCCTCCACATTCCTCCCTCCTTTCCTCCCCTAGTAGTGTTCACTGATTGCCGAGCCCTCCCTTGTGCTAATGTGACTAAAGTTCAGGTCCCACTTATGAGTGAGAACATGTGGTATTCATCTCTTTGTTTCTGTGATAGTTCCCTTAGTATGATGATCTCCAACTCCATCCAATTTGCTGCTAAGTATATGTGCTACATTTTCTTTATCCAGTCCACTTTCAGTGGGCATAGGGTTGGCTCCATGTTTTTGCTATTGTGTATAGTGCGGCAATAAACATGTATGTGCAGGTGTGTTATTTTTAGAACAATTTATGCTCCTCAGGGCATATTTCCAGGCGAGAGGTTGCTGGATTGTATGGAAAGTCCATTTTTAGTTCTTTTAGGAATCATCACACTGCTTTCCATAGAGGCTGAACTAGCTTGCACTTCCACCAACAATATAGAAGTGTTCCCTTTTCTCTATACCTGTGCCAGCATTTGCTGTTGTTCTTGTTTTTTAACTTATTAATGATAGCTGTCCTTACTGGAATTAGGTCATATTTCATTATAGTTTTGATTTGCATTTCTCTGATGATTAAGAGACAGCATTTTTTCATGTTTCTGTTGGCTACTTGTATGTCATCTTTTGAGAAGTGTCTGTTCGTGTCCTTTTCCCACTTTTTAATGGGGTTGTTTTGTCTTTCCTCTCACTAAATTTGAGTTCCTGGGAGATCCTGGATGGTAGACCTTTGTCAGATGCATAATTGGCAAGTATTTTTTCCCCATTCTGAGGATTGTCTCTCTTAATTTTCAGTTTGGTGAGGTCCCACTTGTCTATCTAAACTTTTTTTTTTTTTTTTAGTTGGAGTCTCACTGTGTCGCCAAGGCTAGAGTGCAGTGGCACACTCATGGCCACTGCAGCCTCGATCTGCTGGGCTCAGGCGATCCTTCCACCTCAGCCTTTCAGGTAGCTGGAACTGCAGGCACATGCTACCATGCCCCACTTATTTTTTGATTTATTGTAGAGATGAGGTTTCACCAAGTTGCCCAGGCTGGTCTCGAACCTCTGAGCTCAGGCAATACTCTTGCCTTGACCAAGTCCCCCCAAACAAATGCTATCTGAGCTTTTATAGCATTTGTGTTTGGGGACTGGGTCAAGAACTTGTTGCCTACCCCACTGTGCATAAGGGTGCTTCCTGTATTTTATTGTAGTATTACTATAGTTTGAGGTCTTAAATTCAGGTCTTTGATGCATTTTGAGTTGATCTTTGTATATGGTAACAAGTTGGGATCCAGCTTCATTCTCCATGTGGTCAGCCAGTTTTCCCATTTGCTAAATGTGGTCTCCTTCCCCCTTTCCCTTATTGTTATTGATTGCTTTGCCAAAGATGAGTTGGTTGAGTGATTTTTGCTTCCAGAATCTCTAATGTGTTCCATTGGTCTGTGTGACTATTCCTGTACCAATGTCAGACTATATTGGTTACTGTAGCTTTGTAATAAGTTTTAAAGTCTGGAAGTTGTTACCTCCTGCTTTATTCCTTTTGCTGAGAATTGTTTTGGCTATTTGAGCTCTTTTTTGTTTTCATGAAAATTTCTGTATTGTCATTTCCAAGTCTGAGAAAAATGATGTTGGTAATTTGATGGGTATTGCATTGAATCTGTAGATTACCTTGGGTAGAATGAATATTTTGAAAATATTGATTCTTCCAATCCATGACCATGAAATTTTGTTCCATTTGTTTGTGTCATCCTTGATTTCTTTGAGCAGCATTTTGTAGTTCTCATTGTCTAAGTCTTTCACTTCTCTAGTTAGGTTGATGTCAAGACATTTCTTTTTGTGTGTGTGACTATTATGAATAGAATTGTGCTTTTTATTTGGTTCTCCATCTGCTTTTTCCTGGTGTATAGAAATGCAGCTCTCTTTTGCACACTGATTTTTTTTTAACCCAAGACTTTACCAATGTCACTTATCAGTACAAGGAGGCTTTTGACAGACTCCTTAGGATTTTTAAGGTATAGTATTATATTGTCTCCAAAGAGGGATAACTTAACTTCCTCTTTTCCTGTTTGGATACCTCTGATTTCCTTCTCTTGCCTGATTGCTCTGGCTAGGACTTCCAGCACAATGTTGAACAGGAGGGGTGAGAGTAAATGTACTTATCTTGTTCTCATCTTAGGGGGAATGCTTCCAGCTTCTGACCATTGAGCAAAATGTTGGCTGTGGGTTTATCATAGATGACTCTTACTGTTTTGAGGAATGTTCCTTCTATGCTTAGGTGCTCAAGGGTTTTTATCAAGAAGGGATGCAGGATTTTGTCAAATACTTTTTCTGCATCTAATGATACAATCATGTGGTTTTGCATCTGTTAATGTGTTGAATTGTGTTTATGGTCTTGCAAATGTTGAACTAGCCCTGCATCCCAGGAACGAAGCCCACCTGGTCATGATGAATGACTATTGAGATATGTTGTTGGATATGATTTGCTAGAATCTAGTTGAAAATTTTTACATCTATGTTCATCAAGGAGTTTGGCCACTAATACTCTTTCCTTGTTGGGTCTTTATCAGATTTGGGTATCAGTATAAAGTTAGCTTCATAAAGTGAGTTGGTTGCCTGAAATACTTTCAATAAGATTAGTATCAGCTCCATCTTGTATGTCTTGTAGTATTGACCTGGGAAGCCATCTGGTCCAGAGCTTTTTATGGTGGGGAGATTTCCTAAGACTGAGTCAAATTCCTGGATTGTTATTGATCTGTTTAGAGTTTCAATTTCTTCTTGTTTCAACCTTGTTTCAACATTGTGCAATGTCAGAAAGTCCTCTATTACCTTTAGGTTTTCTAGTTTATTTGCATACAGGTGTTCATAACAATCTCTGATAATCTTTTGATTTCTTCAGGGTCAGTTGTGACTTTGCCTTTTGCATTTCCAATTGTGTTTATTTGAACTTTCTCTTTTTTTTAAATTTTAAAGTCAATCTGGTCAGAGGTTTGTCAGTCTTACTTATCCTTTCAAACAACCTGCTTTTTGTCTCGTTGATCTTTTCTATGATATTTTTGTTTCCTATATCCTGCAATTGTGATTTTATCTTGGTGATCTGCATTCTTTTGCTGAAGTTAGAATCTGGATGATCTTGCCCTTCCAGCTCCAATAGGTGTGAAGTTAGGCTCTTTTTTACACCCCCGCCTCCACCCCAGTGCCCCTCCCCTACTTGTGGTCTTTGTGTTTTCTTGATGTGTGTGTGCAATAACACTGTTTTTATGACATCCCAGAGTTTCTGAAAAAATGTGTTTTTGTTTTCATTTGTTTCCAGGAATCTTTTTATTTCTGTCGTGATTTCTGTGCTGACCCAGAAGTAGTTCAGCAGCATGTTGTTTAGTGTCCATATCATGTGTGTTTTGGGGGAATCATGTTTGTGATGATATTTATTTTTATTCTACTGTAATCTGAGAAGATGCATGGTATTATTTTGATCTTTTGAAATGTGTTCACACTTGATTTATATCTGAGAATTGATTGATCTTGGAGTATATTCCATGTGCTGATGAGTAGAATGTATACTCTGTAGATGTGGCGGGGAGTATAGTATACTATAGATGCCTATTAAATCTATTTGATTGAACATAGAGTTAAGGTTCTGAATCTTCTTGTTAGTTTTTTTTTTTTTTTTTGCCTCAATGTTCTGTCTAAAGCTTTTAGTGGGGTATTTAGGTCTCCAGCTATGATTGTGTGATTGTCAATGTCCTCTCTTAGTTTACTTAGTAGTTGTTTTATAACACCTGTTACTTCTGTGTTGGGTACATATATGTTTAAGATGGGTATTTCTTGCTGTTGGATTGAGACTTTTATCATTATGTAGTGTCCTTCCATGTCCTTTTTAACTTTTGATGGTTTGAAGTCTGCTTTGTCTGAAATCAGAATAGCTATATCTGCTCTCTTCTGTTTTCCATTTGCCTATAAGAACATTTTCCAGTCTTTAACTTTGAACTTGTGGGTGTCATTTGCAGTAAGATGAGTTTCCTGGAAGCAGCAGAGTATTGAATTATGCTTCTTAATCCAGCTTGCATCCTATGCCTCTTCAGTGGCATATTCAGTCCATTCATTTTCAAATTGATTATTAAAATGTTTGGGTTTATCCCTGTCATAGGGCTCTTAGGGATTTGCTTAGTTTCCTTTTTACTTTTGTATTTATATATATGTGTATTTTCATTTTTGTAAGTGCTCTGTTAACTCTGTGCTTGCCTGTACTTTTGTGATGGGACAGACATTCTTTTTTTTTTCTTTCTTCTGTATTCATCATCTTCTTAAGCACCTCCTGTAGGACTGGTCTGGAGGCAGCATTTTATCTCGGGGATTAGATGTTTTAATTCTTCATTGCTGATGAAGCTTAACCTGGTAAGGTAGAAAATTCTTGGCTGGAATTGCTTTTCTTTAATAATGTTAAAAATGGAACCCCAGACCATACTGGCTTGCAGTGTTTCTGCAAATAAATCTGGAACAATCCTGATGGGTCTTTCCCAGTAGGTGGTCTGACCTTTTTCTTTTACTGTCTTTAGGATTTTTTATTTCATGCTTACTTTGTGGAGGTAGATTACTATGTTTCTTGGGAACAGTTTTCTCATGTGATAACTTGCAGGGGTTCTCTGAATCTCTTGTGCTTGAACGGTGGCCTCTCTAGTGATATGTGGTATGTTTTCTTTGATGACCTCATGGAATGCTTGTTCCATGGTATTCTCAGTTTCCTTTTCTGCTTCAGGGATATCAGTCAGGCATGGATTTGGCTTCCTGACATAGTCCCTCATCTCTCAGATGCTTTGCTTCTTCTTTTTGAGCTTTCCCCCCTATGCTTTTGACAAACTGGGTTAATTCCATATTTTGGTCTTCATGCTCTGAGATTTCTTTTGTCTGTCTGGTTGATCCTGTTCCCTATGTTTCTTACTGTGTTTTTAATTTACAGGATTAAGTTCTTTATTTCCATTATTTCAGAAATGGACCTTTTTGAAACTGGCTAATACTGCTTTTACTTCCTGTATGACTTTTGTGAGTTTCACTTCTAGTTTCTCTTTGTTCATTTTAGACAATTACCCTCTAATTTCTGTGACTGTCATCTGGGGCAGGTCATTCTGGGGGGGTTTCCATTATTTGTGCTCTGATAGCTGCTTTTTTGGGTGCTGTCTCATTAGGACTTTGAGTGTTGTCCATATTTTTTTATTGATTTTTCCTCATTTGTGATAGACCTTTCTTTCCTTCCTGTAATTCCACTTTGGTTTTGTTGCTATGAAGCTAATCAATGACCCTCTGTTCTAGGGCCCCTTCTGTGGTTCAATATAGGTCATTCAGTGAGAGAAGTAAGGTCATTCATTTCTGTTCCTTGCTCCACCTGTGGCAGGTTTCTCTGCTGTAGATTTTCAGTCCTGTGTAAATCTAGTAGAATTAGTTTTCAGCCCCTGCTGTTTGCACTCTGCAGAGAGTGGGGAGAGGGGCATGGGTCCCCCATCTTCAGTCTGTGGTTTGCAGCCCAGAAGCCCCCTTACTGAGAAAGCCTTCATTTGTCTTTCATGACACTCTCTCCCTGTTCAAGTCTACACTCTGCTCTTGAAAAAGAGTGAGTTCCCTGCCATGGGGGAGAGGACCATCTGCCTTATAGACACACTAGGTTTGGAGGTGATTCTTTCTGATCTGACTGGGAAGATGGCCACTAGCTATTATTGGCAGTCACCAGCTAGGTTCACTCTGCAGGTGGTTCCCTGCCTGGGAGCTGGCTGCCAGGCTCTGCCGGTGGATGCTGTGCTCACAGTGGCTGACTGATGTGCATTTTGTTCCCCATTCCACTTGTGCTCTGATTGCCCACCATTGTGCCGTGACCAGGACTCCTCCCATGTGGTATCGATGACTTGTGCATAGCTTACAGGGGATGAACTTACCCAAAACATCTTGGAATCACTCATCCACCCATGTTCTCCAGGCAGGACTTTGGTTCTTGTGCAATTCTGGCACACAATGGGGATGGGGCACAGGAATTCCCACATCTGTGGTTGCTCTCTGATCTGCGGGTGTTCAAAGAGACTTTTGCTGGGTACAGGTACTTCACCCATCCAAAAGTGTTCAGGTGTCTCCCTCTATCAATGGCTGTGTCCCTACTCTCTGCCTTGCTCAACAAGATAGGTGAAATTCCACTGCTCCATGGTGACCATCTTGGATTTTCCCCTTGATATAAATAATTTTCATCATCCCTCCTCCAAATACATGTGAACAGGCCATACCCTGTTTTTGTAAGTGAAGTTTTGTTAGGACACAGCGACACCCATGTGTCTACGTGTTGTTGATGATAGCTTTCACTCTTCAGTGGCAGAGTTGAGTAGTGTAACAGTGGTTATCTGGCCTTGCAAAGCTTGAACTACTATCTGATTCTTAACAGAAAAAGGTTATGACTTCCTTCTCTATGCCTACCAGGAGACCAGCCCCACACCACTTGTCATCATTTGCCCAATATCACTCTCTGCTTTGCCACCCTACCTCCAGGCTTGGATTCACCTTCCTTTTTGTCTCTCCTTTCCCCTCACTCTCCTTGTATTTTTCCTGTTTAAAGAGGGAAAGCAGAGTGTTTACGAAACTCCACTTTTAAAAACAAACCTCTAGTTTTTACAAAGCAGGCCATATTTTTCTCTTCAAAATGTTTAGTCCTGATTTATCTACATCAGGATAATCTTTAACTTTCCCAGAGCCACCATACTGGGCATTTTGGTTAAGCAGAATGTTGGCTGGTGGTATAAGTTTTATCTGCTCCAGTTGATATCTCTAAGTATGTTTCCTCAAGATATAAGATGGAAGGTTTAGTTCTGATAAGATTCTCATAAATATCTTCCACACTTAAGGGTGTTGTTTAGCTATGTTCTACTATTTGGCAAACACAGACCAAGTCAATGCCGTTAGGGTTAGAAGTCTTGTGCTCTCCATTATCTTCCAATGGTTCTTCTTCTGACCGTGCAGTAACCTTTAAAGTGCTCCATCTCGTTCAGAAGCAGTTCTGTATTTTTCTAAAAATATGGCTGATTTATGCTGGGTTAGGTAAAAGCTGATTGCTCTCTCAGCTACAAAATGTCTTGTTTTTTGCTTAATCCAGTATGACGTATAAAGTTGTGTTAAGCACGGCGTCATAGTATTGTGTCTTTTTAAAAAAGTTTTTTAAACACGCAGATTATTTAACATCTCTTTCATGTTCACATCCATATGGTATCAGTAGTGGTTGTGACCACAGTTTCCTTAGTAGGTACATTCTTCAGTTTCTTCTTAAATACAGCTTGTCTGCACCCTTCATCACTGACTGATCAGAGACTGGAAGCAAAGCTGTGCTAAGCTGAAACTCACCAGGGATTTAAGAAACCTTCCTCATGCCCCATGGACACCTTGTGGTTTTAAGGATCTCTATTGTCACCCAAATCTTTGACCATTTCTGTATTTGTTTCACAATCTGAACCCATTTCAAGTCTGGGGGAGGTTTTTCTTTAGAGTGTTGCGGGTAATCTCAAGGGTCTCAAAAACTAGATCATCAGATTCACCTGAGAGCACGCATTTTCCTCTGTCTTGGGATATTTGCAGAATTAATTCCAAATGGTTCAAACTTTTCATATCACATAGCAAGACACAGCTGCTGCCATGTTCAGGAGAGGATGGTAACAGTTTCTTGTGGAAATGTACCCTTTAAAAATCTTCTCAAAGAGAAGACATTCATGGCCCTCAAGGGAGCCAAAAACAAGCCAATTTGTAGTTGGCATAACCATAGCGCTGCATCAGGCCTACTGTAGTGGGTTAAATTGTGGCCTCCAAAAGACGTGCTTATCCGGAACCTCAGAATGTGACCTTATTTGAGATGAGTCTTTGTGAAATTGCCCTCACAGTGTTAACAGAAATTACAAGCTAGCCTTTCAGCAGAACTACATTTAGACATTGACCAGGGTACACTGGTGCACTTTGATCCACTTCCCTGAAGCTGCTGACTCAGAGTCATATACTACCATGACCACCTGCTCCCTCTTTGTTCCTAACAATAGAATCTCTGACAATAGACCTTATTACCCAAGATTTGCTTCAGGTGTTTTTCCTGTCTTGAATTCCAAGTAGAAAATCTGATGCCCAGGTTTAAGACCTCCACCAAGGAACTGAATCATCCCAGGAATGTGGTTTCTCCATCTTCCTGTCCTATGACTTCACCCCTCACTTCTCCATCAATTGGCAATCCCCATACTTTAACCCATCACACATCCAGACCTCTTAAAAATCTCATCCTCAAATTTCTCAAGCAAGTGAACTTGAAGTTTTCTTCTGTCGCCTCATTTGGCTGCCCCATGAACTAGCTGTAACTCCAGCTGTTTGGGTGTAGTGGTCTGTTATTGTGCAATGGGCAGTAGAACCTGGGTATCCTATAACATTTGCAGATGTAATTAAGGTAAGGATCTTGAGATCAGATCAGCCTAGATTAGGTAGGCTCTTGAATTCAATGATAGTGTCCTCATAAGAGACAAAAGAAGAAGTTACACAGGTTATGTGAAGAAGAAGGCAGGGGACCTCCGGTCCCCACTTTGGTTTGAGATCAGGTACCCTTACTGATGTTGTGTGTCCCCACTCCCACTGCCAGTGTCCCACTACTTCCAATCCCTTTCTTGTAGTATTATGGTAAATGTTCAGGGTCTGCTTATGAGTGAGAATGCGTGGTACTCAGTTCTTTGTTTCTGTGATAGATCACTGAGTATTATAGACGTTAAACCCATTCAAAATACTGCAAAGTCCATATGTTTATCCTTTATGGCTGCATAATATTCCATTGTGTATATGTACCACATTTTTTAATCCCAGTCCGGCTTTGATGGGCAGCATGGTAGGTTCCATGTTTTTGCTATTGTGAATAGTGCTGCAATAAACATGTGTGTGCAGATATCTTTTTTGTAGAAGGATTTGAGTTCCTCTGGGTATATTCCCAGTAGGGGGATTGCTGGGTCATATGGAAAGGCAATTTCTAGTTCTTTTAGAAACTGACACACTGTTTTCCATAGAGGTTGAACTAGTTTGCATTCCCACCAGCTGTGTAGAAGCGTTCCCTTTTCTCCACATCCTCACCAACATCTGCTGGTTTTTGTTTTATTAATCATGGCCATTCTTAATGGAGTTAGGTGGTATTTCAAAGTGGGGACCAAAGGGAGGCCCAAACTTTACCTGTATGATGACCACTTGTATACCTAATCCTGAATTGTATTCTATGTCTTTAAAAAAATAAATAAATAAATAAAAATAAAAAATATTATTGTTTTCATGGCTGTGTTAATTTGAACATCCAGAGTTACAGGGCACCAGCCAGAGTTCATCAATAAATGCTACAGGAGAATGTCTATAAAATATACGTATAGAAAGCCCTGTGCTAACTCCCAGACAGTAGATGTGTTGACCAAATAGCTGATAATTTTGTCAGGTGTTATAGATAATTTTCTCTGAAACCTCCAGTAATATTTCATTTTTATTTTTTCCATAGATTTTTTTACAAAATAGTATCATCTACCTCCCAGATTAGAAGACCTGAACAGTTTTTTGTAAAGGGCTCTTGTCAAGGACAATCAAAAGTTCAGTAGTAAGAGAAAGTGTCTTAAAGACATCAAACCATGTTTGTTTTAGATAGCACGCTAATTTTTTTCACATGGCTATGTCTCAAATTGTGATAGCTTTTTATCATAAACAATGGCATGCTCTTTTTCAAAATGTCTTTAAATTTACCTGCCTTTCCAGGGAAGTAAGCAAGCATGGGCTCTTTAAACCATCTACATTGATTTTAATGTTGTTTATAGCATTCTGTGTAATGCTTCTGAGCCTGGGCAGAATGCTAGTCTTGATGGATTGGGGTCCCCAGAGTCAATCGCTACAGTGTACTCCTGAGTACCCATCCTCTAGTCTGTTCACCCAGGTAATCAGCTCCATGATGGTCCCAGTCTCTCTTCTGTCTTGCAAGATAATGGAATCCTTTACTACTGATTAAACAGATTAATTTGAGCAATCAAGCAAGTTATACTTTCTTGTGGATGAATGCTGAATTAAAGCAGGCAATGCTAATTCTAGCACTTTTCTGTGTCAGGGAGGTAATTTTTTAAAAAATCACACTTTCAACAAATCAAAGGTGTAGTCATTTGTAAACTGGCACCAGGATACAGAACAAGAAAAAGAAAACAGGAAGTGGTCAAGCTCTACAGATATCCTCACTAAGGCGATGTTGGGAAGATTTAACTGTTGGGCAAATTTTTACCCAGTGAAATGAAAAATGGCTTGGCAGTCTGCCTCCTGTGGGGTTCTTGTACATCTGTTGGGGATTCAAAACAAATCCCTACAGGGTGATAATCCTTAGGACATTTGTTTTGTCTGGTATAGAGTGTTATACATCTGGGAAAACTGGAGACCTTGTGTGTAAGGTTTAGGTGTGGTCACGAAGATCACTAAAGAGTTCTGTGGATGTTTCTTTTAAATGCCAAACTTCATAAATCTCAATGCCACAAGCAGTTTGCATCAGGTTCCTATTGAGTGGGGTCCTCATTCATGTGGTTACACCTGATCTGCTAGGGATTGCAGCATAGGTGTGGCAAAGCTGAAGAACATTTTCCACTGAACCTGGAGAGTTGTATGGGGAAAAAAACAACCTGAGTGAAGTTTTACTCTTTTTTGAGTTAGAGTCTCACTCTGTCACCCAGGCTGGAGTGCAGTGGCATGTTCATGGCCACCCCAACATCAACCTTCTGGGCTCCAGTGATCCTTCCGCCTCAGTCTTCCAAATAGCTGGAACTACAGGCGCACACCACCATGCCCAGCTAATTTTTTATTTATTGTAGAGATGAGATCTCCCCAAGTTGCCTGGGCTGGTCTCGAACCGCAGGCTCAGGCAATCCATTAGCCTCAGCCTCCCATAGTGCTGGGATTACAGGCCGAGCCACCGAGCCTGGCCAAGTTTTACTTTTACAGCTCTTAATAAAAATTCTGAAGATTTTCGAAATTATCAGAATTTGTTTGTGAGTGCCTTATAGGTATTTCTTGGACTTATTTACAAATGATTCAGACTTGTAAGGTCACAATAGTGTAATTAGTTCCCAGATTTTAAAACAGTATAGACAGACATTGTTTGACGCTCCCCAACCCCAACAAAGACTCCTGTGGTGGGATCTAGAAGCAACAGTGAGTTCTTTCTGGTAGAACCAACCGTAAAACTGAAGCTCTGAGAATAGTGTTGTTAAAATGGGTGGGACACCAACCTTACATGTTACATTCATGAAACTAAAATATTAGTAGCACCATAATCACTCTCAAAACATAGACTGTACAGAACCGATGTCGGCCTCACATACTGAAAAGTGTTTCTGTGTGCTATGGAAGGGGCAGCAATATCCTTACACTTGTATTTGAAACTTTGAGTAGAGGCCCTTGGAATAAAACCTTTTTGAGGCCTTCTTCCAAATCTGACTGTCCACTATAGAGTAATGCTGCTACTATTTCTGAAGACAAAGCATCCACTGTTTACTTTTTGCACCATGTCCCAGACTCCTCTCTCGATAGTATAATATGCCAAGGGTCTATGAATGTAAGCTTCCCATCTGGGTCATAAGATTTGGGAGCATTTTCTCAAGTTATCTAGCATTTGTCACTAAATAATGGGCAATAAATATATGTCCCAGAAAATCAGCAATCATATATTTCTCTATAAACCACCAAACACAACCTATAACTGAAAATTCATGCTCTTTCTCATAAACAGGTATACAGTATACATATGGATTGGGTATTTATTCCAGGTTCCTGCATACAGTCAAAACTATATACACTGTACTTTTAGTGGGGAGGGTATTCGAATTTCCAAACCCATAGGCTCCAGAAACACAGATGTTTATAAATTTTAAAGTAGACTCTTTAGAGACACCATAATAAAAACCTTTGCTTTCATGTTTCTAGGGGGAGAAATCCCTGAAGCACGCTCTAGACAGTATTTTTTTTAATGTCTCGTTTCCCTGCCAGCAGCTTTCACTTTCTGCCATTTTAAGCAAACTTTGGAGCAGCAGATGGCCTCAGGCTGGGGGAAGCCATTTATGGGTTCTGCACCCTTCTCCTACAGCACTGACTGATCACAATCCTTGGGTGTGTGTCCAGGAGCACTGTGACACTGGTCACAGAATAATTCACCTGATGATCTTATATGCACCTACATAAAGTCATCTCTGTGTAGTGGCACAACGACTGATTGCGTCATCACATGGTGGGGACTGTAGGTCATGGCATGAGTGCTCTTGTCTATGCCTGTTATATAATATGATTATAGCAAAAATCTAGGTAGCCCTTACACACAAACAGCACTCAGTTAGATAATTTTCTGAATGAAAAATCCTCAGGCTTTTTGAAGACCTTCTGTTTGGGGTATCAACTTTGACTGCAGTCTACCCTTCAGAAGGAGCTGTCATGAAACCACTCAATTCTAGATACTTAATATTGAATAGATATTGAATAGTAAGTATCTATTGCCAGGCGCAGTGGCTCATGCCTGTAATCCTAGCATTTTGGGAGGACAAAGGCAGGATGATCCTTTGAGGCCAGGAGTTCCAGACCAGCCTGGGCAAAATAGTGAGATCCTGTTTCTTTAAAAATTAGTAGGGCATGGTGGTGTGTAGTTATAGAACCAGCTACATGGAAGGCTGACGTGAGAGGATTGCTTGAGCCCAAGAGTTTGAGGCTGCAGTGAGCTATGATCATGCTACTGCACTCCAGCCTGGGTGACAGAGCAAGACTCTGTTTAAAAAAAATTAATATTGGATATTAATAACTATATAAAACTACTTAATTCCAGATAATTCCAGTTGTAAAAATGGTACTGGCTCTACAGAGTAAACTTTCTGCTGTCACGTATCCCAAAGCTCTTGCTGTTGTCACTGTTAAGGTTAATAACTCAGCACAAACTCTATATTCTGCATTAACAGAATTATTTGGAAATTCCAAAGCATTTAGCTCACCAGTATTTGGCCTGTAGAAGAGAAGGGTTGCTTGAAACCTTTTTAATGAAATAGCTCTCCAAAATCTCCCCCATGAAACGTATAAACAAATTTCTGTAAGTTCTGGTTAATCACTTCCATAGCTTCTAGAAATGATAGTATCCTGGATAAATTTATTAAACAAACTTCAATATTTATTGTAATAGTCAAGAGTTTGGAAATGTCTAACATAACTTGGTATTCTTTCAAGGCCCACACCCTATTGTAATTTTAATCACACTCTTCCTTCTTTCAGTGAGTTCACAACCCCTTTCTGAGGATTCCAAGAGACTGTTGGGGGAGTTGCACAGAGTGAGACCCTTAGAAAGAAGTGTCTGGGCTACACAGTGGCTTTGCGATTTACCCTCAGCTATAGGCTGTCCCAGCTCTGATATGGAGTTTCGGGGGTTGGAGATGATGAGGAGGTAAAAGCTGTTCTAACCTACAGTTGTTGTACATCTGATATTGTGGGAGTCTGACCACATCCCAAAGAGAGATTGGTATGTTGTCTTTTATGCTAATGCTTTGTCATTAATATTGTCTACTATATCTTGAATAATATCAGATTCTCACAATTTGAGTCTGTAAGTCAACAGCTTTTTCTTTAAAGTCTAGATACATCGTCAGTGTTATTATACTTTTTTTTTGTTTTCTGTATCACACCACTTAGATTGCAATATGCTGGATTTATATCTAGATATTAGGAGAAAGTAAATGCCATCAACTTTCTTTTTAAACTTCTTGTGGTGGTGGCCAGTTCTGGTGCTGCTTTTTATTGTAGCTTTTCCCATATTCGCATAATAGACTATTGTGACTATGCCATTGTAGGTGTGGTTATGTGAATGTGAAGGAACAATATTGTTGCTGCTGTTTTTCTAAATAATAAATTGAATCATAGAACACTCGTACTAAACCACATGCAAAAATGTTTCATATAGTCCAAACCCATCCTGGAAAAAAGTAATGACAATTAATATAATATAGTATAGTATAATATTATAATATAATATAATTAATAGAATATAAAACAGCTAGTACACCTGCTTGGTAGTGTGTATATATCCCTATGCCTCTGGGAAAATGTCATATATGGACTTTGTAGGGCACAGAGAACACTCAGAGAAGTCAGACTGTATTTTTAAAACTGGTTGGTGGATATAAGGGTATCATTTTTTCCCCTTTAAACTCTATCCATCTTGTATATACAGTTGACCCTTTAACACAATGGATTTGAACTGCACGGGCCTATTTATATGCAGATTTTTTTCAATTAAAATTTCTTTGGAGATTTGTGATAATTGGAAAAACTCTCAAACAACCAGGTAGGCTAGAGATATTAAGAAAAACACTAGTTATATCATGAATGCATTAATTATATGTAAATGTTAGTCTATTTTTATTATTTAGTACCATAAACTATACACAAACCTGTTACAAAAAGTTAAAATTTATCAAAACCACACACACAAGCATTTACAGATCATCCATGGTGCCATTCCCAGTCAAAAGAAATGTAAACAAAAGTAAAAATGCCATATTAAATCATAGCTGCATAAAATTAGCTGTAGTATGCATTGTACTACTATAAAAATTTAGTAACCACTTCTTATTGCTATTATGGTGGGCTCAAGTGTTATCAGCATCCACTTAAAATGCCATAGGATGCTAATCATCTCTGCATGAGCAGTTCCTCTCTCCAGTAAGTTGTATATTTCTGTTAAAAAGTGATTTTTTGTGGTTCTCACCTATTTTTTTACGTTCAGTGCAATACTGTGAACTTTGCATAATGACATGGGACCCATAGAAAGTGCCACTAGTGATGCTGGAAGTGCCCCAAGAGGTAGAGTGAAGTCATGGCACTACAAGAAAAAGTTGAATTGCTTGATATGTGTGTAGACGGAGGTCTGCAACCAAGGTTGCTGCCATTTCAGCAGACTTTCTTAATAAGATTTGTATTTTCTTAGCTTACTTTATTGTAAGAGTACAGAGTATAATACCTATAACATACAAAATATGTGTTAATCAATTGTTTATGTTATTGGTAGGAGTTCTGGTCAAATGCAAGCTATTAGTAAAGTTTTTGGGGAGTCAACATTTATATGTGAATTTTCAATTGTGAAGGTTGGGGCAGGGGTAACCCCAGTGCCCATAACCCATAACCCCCCCTCCACGTTTTTCAAGGCTCAACTATATAGTTAGTTACATTTGCCAGTAAATTACTGAAGAAATTTTAAGGCAAAACAAGTAAGCTAAGACTGAAGTAATGATAAGACCTGAAAAAGTCTCCTTTTAGCTCCCAAATCTTCTTTCCTTCTCCTTCAACTCCCAATATTGTGCTCTATGTGACTTCAAACAATTTTCTGCAGATATACATACAATTTATATATAAACATGTATACTCACATGGAGGGTGTAACATTTGACATAAGTAGGATCCTAATCCTGTTTAAGTATGGTTCTGTGGTTTACTCTTTCCTTCTTCAATATGTCTTTGGAGTCTTAGAATAGAGTTCTATTATTTGGATGTTCATAATTTGAGCCATTCTCCAACTGGTAACCTTTACATGCCTTTGATAGTTGTTAAGGATGCAGTTTTTGTATATAGTTGGAATGAATTTGAACCCAAGCTGCAAACATAAGCAAGTGAGCTCGGGCATAGTATTTTGCCTCTTTATGTTTCAGCTTTTTCTTTCTTACTTTTTTTCTTTTTTTTTTGAGTTGGAGTCCCACTCGATCACCCGGACTGGAGTGCAGTGGCCGCTCCCGGCCACCGCAGCCTCGACCTGCTGGCTCCGGCGATCCTTCCGCCTCAGCCTTCCGAGTAGCCGGAACTATAGGCGCGTGCTACCACGCCCAGCTAATTTTTTTGATTTATTGTAGAGATGAGGTTTCGCCTGCCCAGGCTGGTCTCGAACCCGCGGGCTCAGGCAATCCACTCACCTCAGCCTCCCAAGGCACGGGATTACAGGCTGAGCCACCGAGCCCAGCTCAGCTTTTTCAACTATATTATGTATTCAGTTTATTCAAGTGTATTATTATTATGGGAATAATAATACTGCCTAACTCAATGAGTAATATAATTAAGGTGTTCAGAATAGTGCCTGAATACTGTTAATATCTTTTTGGGCCAGGTGCAGTGGCTCACCCCTGTAATCCCAGCACTTTGGGAAGTTGAAGCAGGAGGAATACTTGAGGCCAGGAATTCAAGACCAGATCTCATTTCTACAAAAAAGCCATTATCTTTTTGTACGCGTTTATTTGTGCATATTTGTAGAATAGATTCCTAGAATTGGAACTACTGTATCAGAGGGTATGTACATTTAAATTTCAATGAATACTACCAAATTATCTTTTTGAAATTACACCAATTGTATGTGTACTGGCATTGTAAGAAGAAAGCAATCCATCTACAGTTTAACAGTGGATATTACTAGTCATTTAGAAATTTCCCATTGAGGGGGAAAAAATGTTGATACTTAAATTTCAATTTCCCTGAGTGAGCAGCTTTCTGTATTTGCTGGTCATTGAAATTTATTTTGTTAATTTCCTGTGAATATTCTTAATTATTAATTAAGTTAATTATTTGGATGATTTAAAAATGCACTTTTAGCATTTTTATTCATCTGTTATTTATATATTTGGCAGTCTTTAATATTCCAGTCTTTATCTTTAGCCATCGATTTTCTCTCTTTTCATGGATAGATTTAAACAATTGTGAGGTCTAACAAGTTATTAGTCTTTGAAAAATAAATTCTGGACTTAGAATCTTCTTTAGAAAGACTTTCTCCATTTCAAGTTTTTGAATATAGACTTCTACACTTTCTTCTAAAATATTATTTCATCTGGAATTTATTTTGGATGTGGTGTGAGTTAGGAGTCTACTTGTATTATTTGCCTCATAGATATCCAATTTTTCAATATTGTTTCTTTAATGATTTTGAATAAATCTAGTTATTTAGATATTTAGTGAGGCCCTGTTCCTAGGTGCCAGGCATTCAGTGGAAAGCAAGATACCACGGCCTCCTCCACTCTTATAGAGCCTGACTTCTAGTGGATGGAGGGATAAAATGCACATACAATCAGGTAAATAAGAACATTTCAGATAGTAAGAAGTGCATAACAAGAACAGAGGAGGTCATGTGACAAAAAAAGATTTGGTGGTGGGAATTGACTTGAAAGTTGTAGCCAGGGAAGAGCCCTCTGAGGTGGTAGTTACTAAGATAAAAGATGAGAAGCAGCCAGAAAGCTCAGATGTACAGAAAGAAGATTCCACAGAAAAGAAACAGGAAGTACAAATCACCTGAGGCAGGGCTGAACTTAGCAAGATACCAAAGTGGCTGGAGTCTAGTGACTCAGGAGGTAGGGACAAGAACAGCAGGGCAGGTAGCATTTTAGAGGAGTTCGTTATTATTCTAAATTCAGCATGGCTCCTTGGGAGTGTTTGGGGCCCAGGTAAGTATGACACAATTATTCATAAACTGCCACCATGACATTTACCGATCTGCCTACATTTGCGCCCACACAGTCCATCTTCATTCCTATTATTAGAGATAAACTCTCCCTAGTTCTATTTAAAGCAGTTCCTGTACATGTGACCCAGATGCCATCCCCTTATGACTAGTAGTGACATTGTTCTAGTCATATTCCCTCTATTCTTCTGCATAATCAAGTTTCTCATCTCAACTAACTCATTCCAATTAGCATACAGACAAGCTGTTAAATAACACTTAAATAAAAACAAGACAACTAGTGTGCAGATATACCTCATTTTATTGTGCTTTTCTTTATAGCATACCATAGAAATTGCATCTTTTACAAATTGAAGTGACAATCTGTCATCAAGTAAGTCTATGGGCACCATTTTCCCAACAGTATATATACACGTCATGTCTCTGTGTCACATTTTGATAATTCTCACAATCTTTTATCATTATATTATTTTATTATTATTATATCTATTTTGGGAATCTGTGATCAGTGATCTTTGATGTAACTATTTTAGTTGTTTTGAAGTACCACAAACTTCACCCACCTACAATAGTAAACTTAATTGATGTGCTATATGTGTTCTGATTTCTCCACTGACCTGTTGTTCCCCTGTCTCTTTCCATTTTCCCAGGTCTCCCTATTTTTTGAGATACAACAATATTAAAATTAGGCCAATTAATAACCTTAATAAGGCCTCTATGTATTCAAGTGAAAGGAAGAGTCAATGTCCCTCACTTTAAATCAAAATCTAGAAATGTTTAAGCTTAAAGAGGAAGGCATGTTGAGAACTAAGACAGGCTAGAAGTTAGGCCTCTTGCGCCAAACAGCCAAATTGTGAATGCAAAGGAGAATTTCTTCAGGGAAATTAAAAATGCTACTCTAGTGAATACATGAATGAGAAGAAAGTGAAACAGCCTTTCTGCTGATATGGGGAAAGTTTGAGTGGTCTGAATAGAAGACTAAATCAGCCACAACATTCCCTTAAGCCAAAGCCCAATTCAGAGCAAGGCCCTAAGTCTTTTCAATTCTATGTATGCTGAGAGAGGTGAGGAAGCTGCAGAAGAAAAGTTGGAAGCTAGAAGAGGTTTGTTCATGAGGTTTAAGTGAAGATGCCATCTCTATAATATAAAAGTGCAGGATGAAGCAGCAAGTGCTGATGGAGAAGTTGTATCAAGTTATCCAGAAGATCTGGCTAAGGTAATTTATGAATAGGGCTGCACCAAACAATAGGTTGGATATCTAGGACTTTCCTTGCTAGAGAGGAGAAGTCAATGCCTGGCTTCAAAGCTTCAAAGGACTGGCAGATTCTCTTGTTAGGGGCTAATGCAGCTGGTGACTTTAAGTTGAAGCCAGTTCTCATTCACCATTGTGAAAAGTCTATGGCCTTTAAGAATGATGCCGAATCTCTTCTGTCTATATTCTATAAATGGAACATCAAACTCTGGATGATAGCACATCTGTTTACAGTAAGGTTTATTGACTATTTTAAGCTCATTGTTGAAACCTACTGTTTAGAAAAAAAATTTTTTTCAAAATATTACTGCTCATCAACAATGTACCTGGTAGCCATAGAGCTCTGATGGAGATTTAGAAGGAGATTAATGATATTTTCATGCCTGCTAACACAATATCCACTTAGCAGTCCATGAATCAAGGAGAAGTTTCAACTTTCAAGACGTTTTTTTCTTTCTCTTTTTAGAGGCAGGACAATGTCATGCTCTGTCAGCTTGGATTATAGTGGTGCAAGAGAGGCTTACTGCAGCCTCGGCCTCTTGAGCTCAAGCAATTCTCCCACCTTGACCTCCCAAAGTGCTGGGATTACAGGCATGAACCACTGTACTTGAACTTTAAATCTTATTATTTAAGACGTACACTTTGTGAGGCTATAACTGCTATAAATAAGAATTCCTTTGATAAATCTGGTCAAAGGAAATTGAAAACCTTCTGGGAAGGAGTCATTATCCTACATGACATTAAGAATATTCATGATTTATGAGATTAGGTCAAAATATCAACACTAACATAGTTTGGCAAAAGTTGATTCCAACCCTCATAGATGACTTAAGGGGTTCAAGACTTCAGTGGAGGAAGTAGCTTCAGATGTGGTGGAAATAACAAGAGAACTAAAAGTAGAGTCTGAAGATGTGACTGAATTGCCACAATCTCATGATAAACTTTAATGAATGAGAAGTTACTTCTTTTGGATGAGCAAAAGAAAGTGGTTTCTTGAGATGAAACTACTCCTGGTGAAGATGCTGTGAACATTGTTGAAACAATACCAAAGAATTTAGAATATTCCATTAACTTAGTTGACAAAGCAGCAAAAAAGCTTGAGAAGATTTCAAGTTCTAATA
Organism: Tarsius wallacei; assembly: GCA_963574415.1. Taxonomy (NCBI): domain Eukaryota; kingdom Metazoa; phylum Chordata; class Mammalia; order Primates; family Tarsiidae; genus Tarsius; species Tarsius wallacei. Next base: position 50,102 of record CAUYQG010167518.1, read on the forward strand.
TAGGCAAAATATTATCAAACAGCATCTCATGCTTCAGAGAAATGTTTTGTGAAAGGAGAGTCAATCAATATGGCAAACCTCCTTGTCGTTTCATTTTAAGAAATTGCCACAGCCATGCCGACCTCCACCAACCACCACCCAATCAGTCAGCAGCCATCAACATGATGACAAGATCTTCCACCAGCAAAAAGATTATGATTCACTAAAGGCTCAGATAACTGTTAGCATTTTTAGCAACAAAAAGTATTTTAAATTAAGGCATGCACATTGCTTTGTTATATATAATATGATTACACATTTTATCTGAGGTTTCAGGCATCCATTGGGGATCTTGAAACATGTCCCCCATGGATAAGAGGGGACTAGTGCATTTAATTTGGGACTAATTGACATCCTAACAATACCGAATCTTCAGACACATGAACCAAATATATCTTTTTATCTACTTAAAATTTTCTCAGCAATATTTTGTAGTATTTAGCGTATAGTTCTTGCACATTGATTGTCAGAATTATCCTTAACATAAATGGTATCTTTAAAAAATTCAATTTCTGATTGTTCTTTGTTCGTCTGACTTGAGATCAGGTACCCTTATTGATGTAATGTGCCCTCCACTTCCCTGGTAGTTTCCTGCCACTGTCGATCCCTTTCTTATGGTATTATGATAATTGTGAGAACATGTGGTTCTCAGTTCTTTGTTTCTGTGATAGATCACTGAGTATGATAGACTCTAAATCCATCCAAATTGCTGTGAGGTCCATAATTTTGTCCTTCTTTATGGCTGTGTAATATTCCATCGTGCATACGTACATTTTTTTTATCCAGTCCACTTAGATGGGCAGCATGATTGGTTCTATGCTTCTGCTATTGTGAATAGTACCGCAATAAACACGCATGCACAGGTATCTTTTTTGTAGAATGATTTGAGTTTCTCCAGGTATTTTCCCAAAAGAGGGATTGCTAGGTCATATGGAAAGCTGATTTTCGTATCTTTTAGGAATCACCACATAGAGGTTGTACTTATTTATACTCCCACCAACAGTGTAGAAATGTTCCCTTTTCTCCGCATCCTCTCCAGTATCTGTTGTTTTTTGAGTTAATGATTATGGTCATCCTGACTGGAGTTAGGTGGTTATCTCAGTGTGATTTTGATTTGCATTTCTTTGATGATTAGTGAGGCTGAACATTTTTTTCATGTATCTATTGGCTGCTTTTATGTCTTCTTTTGGGAAGTGTCTATTCATATCTTTTCTCCACTTTTTTTTTTTTTTTTTTTTTTGAGTTGGAGTCTCACTCTGTCGCCCAGACTGGAGTGCAGTGGCCGCTCCCGGCCACCGCAGCCTCGACCTGCTGGGCTCTGGTGATCCCTCCGCCTCAGCCTTCCAAGTAGCTGGAACTACAGGAGTGCGCTACCACGCCCGGCTAGAGATGAGGTCTTGCTTGCCCAAGCGGGTCTCGAACCCACGGGCTCAGGCAATCCACTCACTTCAGCCTCCCAAGGCGCGGGATTACAGGCTGAGCCACCGAGCCCGGCTCTTTTCTCCACTTTTTAATAGGGCTGTTTGTTTTTTTTCCTTTTGGAACATTTGATTTCCTTGTAGACCTGGGATATTAGGCCTTTGTCAGATATATAATTGGCAAATATTTTTTCCCATTCTGGGGGATGGTCTCCCCATTCTCTTGATGGATTCTTTTGCTTTGCAGAAGATTTTGAGTTTGATGAGGTCCCACTTGTCTATCTTATCTCTTATGGCATGGGCATTTGGGGTTTTGATTAGGAATTGGTTGCCTATTTCAACTTCTATAAGGGGGTCTCTTGTGTTTTCTAAGATTCTTATAGTTTGAGGCTTTACGTTTAGGTCTTTGATCCATTTAGAGTTGATTTTTGTGTATGGTGATAGGTAGAGGTCCTGTTTCAATCTTTCACATGTGGTCAGCTAGTTTTCCCAGCACTATTTACTGAATAGGTTCTCCTCTCCATGGTGGTTGTTGGTGGAGGCTTTGTGGAAGATAAGTTAGTTGAGAAATTGAGGTTTTGCTTCTGGAATCTCTATCCTGTTCCATTGGTCTGTATGCCTGTTCCTGTACCAATACCACGCTATTTTGATTGTTGTAGCCCTACAGTAAAGTTTAAAGTCAGGAAGTGTGATACCTCCCACTTTGTTTCTTTTGCTGAGGACTGTTTTGCCTATTCGTGGTCGTTTATGTTTCCATATGAATTTCTGTATTGTGGTTTCCAGATCTAGAAAGAATGATGTTGGCAATTCAATGGACATTGTGTTGAATCTGTAGATTGCCTTTGGTAGAATGGACATCTTAACAATGTTGATTCTTCCAATCAATGAGCGTGGAATATTTTTCCATTTTTGTCTTTGAGTGGTGTTTTTAGTTTTATTCGGTTCTCTGCCTGTTTGTTGCTGGTGTATAGGAATGCATCTGTTTTTTGCATGTTTATGTTGTACCCTGAGACTTTGCCAAAGTCCTTTATCAGTGCAAGGAGGTTTTTGACAGATTTTCTTGGGTTTTCAAGGTAGAGGATCATATCATCAGCAAAGAGGGATAACTTAACTTCCTCTTTTCCTATTTGGATACCCCTTATTTCTTTCTCTTTTCTGATTGCTCTACTGAGGACTTCCAACACTATGTTGAACAGGAGGGTCAAGAGTGGGCAGTCTTGTCTTGTTCCAGTTTTTAGGAAAAATACTTCACATTTCTGTCCATTTAGCAATATGTTGGCTGTGGATTTATTGTAGATGGCTCTTACTATTTTGAGGTATGTTCCCTCTAAGCCTAGGTTTTCAAGGGTTTTTATCAAGAAAGGATGATGGATTTTGTCAAAAACGTTTTCTGCATTTAATGATATAATCAAGTGGTTCTTGTTTTTACATCTGTTGATATATTTAATTATGTTTATGGTATTGACGATGTTGAACCATCCCTGAATCCCAGGGATGAAACCTACTAGGTCATAGTGGATGATTTTTGAGATGTGTTGTTGCATCCAATTTGCTAGAATCTTGTTGAGAATTTTTGTATCTTTGTTCATCAGGGATATTGGCCTGTAGTTCTCTTTCTTTGTTGAATTTTTAACCAGTTTGGGTATCAGTGTAATGTTAGCTTCATAAAATGATTTGGGGAGAGTTCTGTCTTTCTTGATTGCCTGGAATACATTTGGGTTTTTTTTGTTGTTGTTGTTTTGTTTTTCTGAGTTGGAGTCTCACTCTTTCATCCAGACTCAAGTGGCATGCTCACGGCCACTGCAGCTCTGCCTCAGCCTTCCAAGTAGCTGAAATTACAGACATGCACCACCATGCCTGGCTAATTTTTTGATTTATTATATATATGAGGTCTCACCAAGTTTTCCAGGCTGGTCTCAAACCCGTGGGCTCAGGCAATCCTCTCACCTCAGCCTCCCAAAGTGCTGGGAGTATAGGTGTGAGCCACCATGCCCAGCCCAGAATACTTTCAGTAGTATTGGTATTATCTCCTCCTTGTGTGTTTTGTAGAATTCTGCTGGAAAGCCATCTGGTCCAGGGCTTTTTTGTTGTTGTGGTGATGAGTAGAATATATATTCTGGGTTTGTTGGTGGAGTGTTCCGTAGGTATCTATTAAGTCCATTTGGTTAAGTATCAAGTTGCGGTTCTGGGTCTCCCTTTTGATTTTTTGCCCTGTTGATCTATCTAGGGTTTTTAGTGGGCCTTTTAGTCCCTAACTGTGATACTGTTAGAGTCAATATCTTTTTTTAGTTTACTTAGTAGCTGCTTTATATAAGCTGATACTCCTGTGTTGGGTGCATATATGTTTAAGATGGATATTTCTTATTGATGGTTTGAGCCTTTTATCATTATGCAGTCTCCTTCTCTATCTTTTTACATTTTTGATCACTTAAAGCTTGCTTTGCCTGATATTAAGATCAAGACTCCTGTCTTCTTTTGTGATCTTTTCACCTGAATTTTTTTCCATCCTCCAACTTTGATTCTGTGAGTGTCCTTCGTAGTGCAATATATTTCCTGGGGACAGCATATTGTTGTGTTGTGTGTGTGTGTGTGTGTGTGTGTGTGTGTTTAATCCAGTTTGCCATTCTGTGTCTTTTCAGTGATGTATTTAGTCCATTGACATTCAGGCTGATTATTAAAATGTGAGAGTTTGTCCCTGTCATAAGGCTCTTGTAAAGCTGTTTGTTTTCTTTTAAATTTTTTGTAATATATGTATGTGTTTTCATTTTTGCAGGTATGATGTGTATTTTGTTGTATCTCTGTTTGTGATCTTGTGAAGTATATGTTCTTTCTCTTGTTTCTTTTTTCTTCTGTGCACAGCACCTTTTTAAGCATCTCCTGGAAAGCTGGTCTGGGAGCAGCATATTCTCTTAGGGATTGGATGTCTGGGAAGGATTTTAATGCTCCATTGGTGCTGAAGCTTAGCATGGCTCAGTAGGAAATTCTTGGCTGAAATTGTTTATCATTGAGAACATTAAAGATTGGGGTACAACCCCTCCTGGCCTGTAGTGTTTCTGCAGTTAAGTCTGCAGTGTTTCTGTCTGGTCTTCCCTGGTAAGTAATCTGACCATTTTCCTTTGCTGCCTTTCATATTTTTTCTTTTATACCTACTTTGTGTAGGCAAATGACTATGTGTCTAGGAGTTGGTCTTCTCATAAGATGTTTTGCAGGAGTTCTCTGAATCTCTTGTGCTTTTATGGTCGTCTCTCTGGCCAGATGAGAAAAGTTTTCTTGAGTGTTTCTTACAAGTTGTTTTCCAGTTCGTTTTCTACTTCAGGTGTTCTGATCAGATGCAGGTTCGGCTTCTTGATAAAATCGCACATCTCTTGGAGAGTTTCTTCTTTCTTCTTAAGTTTTTTCCTATAGGTTTAATAGATTGGGTTAATTCCATTTGTTGGTCTTCCAGCACTTGATTCTTTCTTCTGCTTGGTCAATTCTGCTTCCCATGCTTGTCAGTTTGTTTCTTACTTCTTGGATGGAATCCTTTGTGTCTGTTATTTCTAAATACACTTTCTTGAGTCTGTCCAATTCCATTGCAATTTCATTTAGTTTTACCCTTGCATTCCTTGATTTTTATTCATTCAATCCAATGATTCTCTGGTCTCTGTAGGTACCTTCTGGGTACGATTGTTCTCAGAGATAGTCATTGTTTGTACTTCAGTAGCTGTTCTTTCAGACACTGACTGTTTGTTGGGGCTCTGAATGTTACCAGTGATTTTTCATTGTTTTTCTTCATTTGTAGAGGTTCTCTTACCTTTCCCTTTAATTTCATTGCTCAGTGGGAAATGGAGAAGCATTCCCTTCTGATATTTGCTCTACCATCTTTCCTTTTCTTAGCTGGGGCTCCAAGTTTGTTCAGTTATGAAATGGGGCTGGGAGTGGGGTGTTGTGCTATCCCTTTACAACTTTTAGCTCACACTAAAGGGTAAGGGAAGGGCCACAAGGATTCAGAACCTACTGATGGGTCACAATGTTTTCTATCTGGTGAATGGGCCAGCTGGAACTCACTCTTCATGTCCATACAATATGATTTTACAATATGTATGCTTGTGTAGCCCCTGAGTCCAAGACAGGGTATAAGAGAGAAAAGAGGGAAGAAGGAGAGAAAGAAGAAGAAAGAGAGGGAAAAAAAGCACAGGGAAAGAACAAAGGGAAAGAAAAAGAAGAAGGAAAGAAAGGAGAAAAACTACCAACCAACAAACAAATAAAGCAAGCAAACAACACAAACAAACAAACAAAGCACAACCCCCAAAACCCACTGATAGAGCATTCTTAGCTTTAGTATATCTCTTTTAGGGGATTCCCTCTTATGGTGGATTCTGTGACTGCTGGTCTGTTACTATAGGTTCCCTCTTTGCTAGTGAAACTTAAAAAGTTAGAATCTTCACCCCCTGCTGCTCGCAGGTGATAGCCAGCATGCACCCATGGGGGTGGGGGTGGGGGTGGGAGAATAGAGTAACTTGACGAGTAACTTGGCTTAGCATCTCCTGGGTTTCCTGGGCTCTCTCCCCCTTCCTTCCTCTCCCAGCATGGTCACAGCTCTCAGGGCATCCAGTTTGTGGTGGTAGAATGGGGCCTCCAACCTCTAACCTGTCCTCCTGATCTCTTTTGCTCATTGCTAAGGGTGGGGGTGGGGAGTCAGCTGGGCACTAACCGTCTCTTTCTCAGTCAGATCCACTGTATGCATCTATTGCCCAGCTACTGGCTCATGGTAGGGTTTGGGGGATCATCTGGGGCTTCACATCCACCATTACCCATCATGTCTTATGCACTGGGGATAATGCTCTCTGAGTTCACAGAGGGCAGCCTCTAAGCAATGCAGAGATCACCCCCTGGTCTTAAGATGCAGGTCTGCTGTTTTGCAGAGTCCACCCTGGATTACCTCTCTGCCCAGGCTTAGTAGGGCTGCTCAGTTTCTCTACAGACTGCTATTCCTGCCACAAACAGGTTCAGGAAAGATAGCTTGCTCCCCAGCAAGTACCACAATCTCTGGATCTTAGGTCCCATTGGCAGAGCTTTACAATCAAGCCTGGTGCTGGAGGTAGTGGCAGTGAACCAGGTTTGAGGTGGCCCCTCTCCACTGCTTCTTCAAATCTCTGCCCCTGGTTCCCTCACTGCACTTCGTCCATGACCCTCACTGCCAGTGTCCAGCCTGGCACTGTAGTGGTGGGAATAGCAGTCACTCTGGGAGCTTCTACCTGGGAAAAGCATTTAGAAAGTGATTTTAGAAATGATTTTATAAAATGCACTCAGTTTCTGCACTTCAAAAAGTACTAGTGTCCAAGCAGAGTGGCTGCAGCACCAGCCACTTTACTGGGAAAGCCCTGGCCACTTGCTCCCAAGTCCCCACTTGGTCAGCCACTCACATGCCTACTTACACACAGACACACATGCAAATTCATCTATATACTCACATACACAGGAACTCACACAGTCCGACTGGCTATGGAGCCGTTTTCCGGGGTCCTCTTTTATTTTTATTTCTAGTCTGAGTGCAGTTGTTAGAACCTCTATTATAATGTTGAACAAAGTTTTAAGTACAGACATCCTTATTCTTGATCTTTCAAATGATTCATTTGAAGTGGATGCTCTTAAGATTATAGTTATTATATATATATGTATATATATTATATCTTAAGATATTTTATATCTTTTTTCCTTCATTAACTTCCAGTGTCATGACTTTAAATATCATTTCTGTATGCATAGCTCCCAAATTTGTATCTCTAGCCTGAACTCAAGACTTATATAACCATTTGTCTAACCAACATATACTTGCATATATAATTGGCATCATATATTTACATCTGGAATTAAACTCCTAATATTCCTCCTCAAACTGATCCTCCTACAGTCTTTCTCATCTCAGTTCAGAATAATTCTGTCCTTTAAATTACTTAATCCAAAAACCAGGGCACTGTCCTTGTCCTGTATCTTTCTCTCACAATCTATATCTGATCTTATAGCAAATCTTTCAGCTCTACTTTTAAATATTTCTTCTGAATCTATCACTTCTAACCATCTCCACTGCTAACACTTAGATTTAGCCATTATCACTTTCTGCCAGGGTTGCTCCAATTCTTTTCTTTTCTTTTTTTTCCCTTTTTTCTTTTGAGTCGGAGTCTCACTCCATTGCCCAGGCTGGAGTGCAGTGGCATGCTCACAGCCACCCCAGCATCAACCTGCTGGGCTCCAGCCATTCTGCCTCAGCCTTCCAAGCAGCACAAGTACAGGTGCGCACTACTGCACTCGGCTAATTTTAACTTACTGTAGAGGCAAGGTGTCACCAAGTTGCTCTCGCTGGTCTCGAACCCGCAGGCTCAGGCAATCCGCTCGTCTTGGTCTCCCAAAGTGCTGAACCCAGCCTCTCCAATTATTTTCTTACTGGTCTTCAATCTTGTCCATCCATAGTCAGCAAAGCAGCCACAGTAATTCTGTCATTACAGTCACCATGGTCAGGTTATAGTCATTATTCTGCTCAAAACTCTCCATGGCTTCCTATCTTACTCAAAGTGAGTTTTATTATGATCCATAAGGCCCTACATGATCTGTTCTCTGCCTTTCTTAGTCTTCTCAGACTACTATAACTTATTACCATAATACTGGTTGCTTAAACAACAGATATTTATTTATTATCATTTTGGAGACTGGGAAGTCCAAATTCAAGATCAAGTTGTCAGAAGATGTGATTCCTGATTGGCATTTTCTTCTTGCCTTTTTGGCTGTGTCCTCACATGGAGGTAAGAGAGTTCTGGTCTCATTTTCTCTTCCTATTAGGGCATTAGTTCCATCGTGGGGGTCCCACCTTTAAGTATCATCCCATTGGAGGTTAGGGCTTCAACATATACATTTTATGGAGACACAAACATTCAGTCTATAACATTTCCCAGCACCTCTTCCTTCCCCATTACCTCTCTGACATCAATCTTTCACATTTTCTCTCCATGTGTTTAAGCTTCTCTGATATCCTCACTGTCCTTGTCTATGACAGGCATGGTCCTATATCAGAGTCTTTGCAGTTGCTTTTTTTTGTTTGTTTCAACCATCTCATCCTTGCCTCCAAGAAATCCATATTGCTCATTCTTTCTCCTCATTTTCCTTCTTTTTCTCAAAAGTAATCTCAGTAAGGACTTTTCTGGTACCCTATTTCAACTTTCTACCCATTCTACCCAACCCAAGACCCTATCCCTGTTCCCTGCTTTATTTTCTTTTTAGTATTTACCCCTCTTTAACATAGTACATATTTTGTTTTTGTTTTTTTTCTGTGTCAGTCATTAGAGTGTGATGGGTTGGACCAAGCAATCTTTTGAACAGAAAGACTACGGCAAAGAATGAAACAAAGGAAAACCTTTGCCTAAAAGTGTGCCTGACACATAGTAGGAGCTCAATAGACATTGCTATTACACAAATAGATTCTGATTCTTCCTCAGAAAAAAAATCACTTTGATTGATATGAGAGAATAGGTTAGAGAGGGCTGAAGTGGAGTCAGGAGAAAAATGATTAACCAGCTATGGCATCAGTCCAAGAGAGAGGAATGGTGGCTCAGACTAGGCTAATGACTGCAAGATGGTTGCATTCAGGGTTTAATTTGGAGGTAGAGTAAGCCAACCTTGCTTAAAGACTGTAGTGGAGAGAAAAGCAGAAACCAAGGATGATAACTGGATGTTTGTCTTGATTAGTCAGGTAGATAGCATTGCCACTTCTTAAGGTGAGAAAGATGGAGTCAGAATCCAGTTTTATTGAGTGGCCATCAAAAGTTCTATTTTATCTTACACATCTGAGTTGCCTATTAGACATCATTTGAAGCAATTGAAGAAAACAGAATTAAAAATATAAATATTGGGATCATTGATGTCTAGATGAAAACAAGAGATTGTAGGTAGATATGACTAGAGAATCACCTACAGTATACACTAAGTTGCTCTATATATATACTTGAGTACACTATTTGAGTCTCTATGTGAATTCTGTTGTTGCCTGAATAGCATTTCTGGTGGTTCCTGTAACTCTATAGAATGTTTGATACCTGGTAGGATGAGCTATGTGTTTAAAAAGCTTGTTTTGACTATTTTTGCAGTTTTCTTCCAGATGGAACTTATAATCTACTTGTTGAGTTCCAAAAAAAAAAGAGAAAAAAGAATTTTGAGGACTTGATTTGAATTTCTTTGAATTTATAGAATTATTTAATAAGAATAGACATATTTACAACATTCAGTCTTTTTATGCAGGATCCTGGTATGTCAGGTTTTCTTTACTGTATCTGAAAGTTACCCTTCAGCAACTTTGTACAATTCTTTTCAAATCTTTATATTTCTGGGTATGTTTTTTCAGGGTTTCTGAAAGTCTTATTTCCATTTTGAATGGGAGTAGTTTTGATTCTACTTTAAAATTGGGCTGTTGATTATGTATAAAGAAACTATAATTTAGGGGTAACTCCCTTATTGGAATGATTGAGTCTAAAAGTTTTCAGGGTAATTTGCTATAATTTTCTTGATATATTCATATTGTGTGAAAATAATAACTTTTTTTTTTTTTTGCTATTTCTTTTGTGTGGTAGTGCATGCCTGTAGTTCTGGCTAAAAAATAACTTTTAAAAAATGACTTCTTAATCGCTATATATCTTATGTCTTTTTAAAGAAAATCCTATTTCATTGGCTAGTAAAAATATTAATAATAGTCTTCTTTATATGTTCCTTGACTTTGATGTGACTGCTTCCAACAATTCATCTTTGTGACCCTCTAATAATTAATTCTTTTTTTAAGTTAAGGAAGTTTCCTTTTTATTAGGAACATGTTGATTTTTTTTTCAGGATTTATAAAGACAATCATTTTTCTTAGTCTAGTGATTTATAAATGTAATGACTGCATAAATATAATTCTAAATGTTGAACCATCCTTATGTTCCTTATATAAAACCTTACTGGTCATACTGTATTATTCTTTTAATAAATGACTATATTTAATTTAAAAATATTACAGTTTAACTCATTAATGAGATTGGCCTCTAAGTGTGTGTGTAGTCTGGATAGGGATGATGTGACAGCTATGTACTATCTTTGTCTGATTTTGGTGTCTGGATTGTAATAACTTTGCTCTCTGCCTATAAATGAGGTGTTAACTTTCTATGTTTTACCTCCTGGTTTGAAACAGGTAAGGTAACATGATATGTATTTTCCTGAAGTTTTAATAAAACATGCTTTAAATATACCTAGGCCTGTTGTCATTTTGGGAGTGTATTTTGTTTATTGTTTACATTCATTTTCTAATTATCGGTGTACTCATGTTATTCATAATTTTTTATCAATCTTGAGTTAATTTTGTTAAAAATCACTTAATAATTTCAAATATATATTGTATTTTTGTTGGTATAAGTTATACATATATGAGGGGGACCCAAAATAAAACAGAATTTATTTATAAAAATGTGTGTATTTATTTTTACATGTTTAAATTTCAGTCACCTTCAAAGTACCCTCCATCTGATGCAATACACCTATTAGGATGCTTTTTCCATGGCTCAAAACAGTTTTGAATGCATCAATTTTGATGCTTTTTAGTGCTTTGGCCATTTTTTGTTTCACCTCTTCCACATTGGCAAAATGTTTCCCTTTGAGTACTTTTCCCATCTAGGGATACAAAAAAAAGTCCCTCAGGGTGAGATCAGGTGAATAGGGAGATTGGGACACAGGCGTCATGCTGGTTTTGGTTAAAAACTGCTGAACACTCAAGAGTGGTGTGGACAGATGCACTCATAAACCACCCATCATGTAATAGGCAACGTGTTGAAAGAATCTCCAAAAAAAAAAATTTAACTGAACCAGATCATGCTGCCTCTCACAACAATGCTAGCTGGTACACTGATGCCAATGGATTCCTAGTAGTGGGGGAAGCCTGTACTACAAAAGCCTGTCTTTCAAAAAATAATTCCATTTTTTTAGACTCTTCTTATACATTGTATTTTAGAATTTTTTCTCTGACTTTTCATAAGACATTCTTATGTATTATTTGAATTTCATCTTTACCTCCATTTTAAAAAGAAAACCAAAAAAAAAAAAACTTTAGGATAAATTATATGCAAATACTTCATATATTTACTATATAAGTTAGCTTACTGTTACTTATTATTAAAATGACACTGGACTAAGTAAAGTTAAACACATACAGAAAAGTCATGTATTTAACTTAAATCATATATTCAGAAATTCCAGTTGCACAATTGATCAGCACTTGGTACTTATAAATGGTTCATTCATTTTATGCTACAAAAATTCAGGAATGAACATTAAATTTAGAACTTCATTAGGGAGAGGTCGTCTCACTTGTTTTTATAAACCTAACATGTAGCCCAAGTAAAATGCTCTTAGGTAATGTAGCTTAATAGAGGATTAAATGAAAAGTTTATTTCAGGCCAGGTGCGGTGGCTCAAGCTTGTAATCCCAGCACTTTGGGAGGATGAGGAGAGAGGATTGCCTGAGCTCGCAGGTTCCATACCAGGCTGGGCAACATGGTGAGATCTCGTCTCTACAATAAATAAATAAAAAATTAGCCCGGCATGGTAGTGTACACCTGTGGTTCTGGGTACTTGGAAGGCTGAGGTGGAAGGATCACCAGATCCCAGCAGGTTCACGCTGGGGTGGGTGTGAGCGTTCCACTGCACTCCGGCCTGGGCTATGGAGTGAGACTCCAACTCAAAAAAAAGAAAAAAAAGAAAAGTTTATTTCATGGTTACTTATGATCCTTTTTTCTTTGAAAGAAAAGAAAGGAAATTCTTTGTGTTTACTGTAAATTTTAAGCCTAACTATGTTACTGTATAAACCAGAAAAATTTGGCATCATTAAGAATATTTACACTATCAAAACTACTTTAATAAAGTACTAAAGTATTATGCAGTATACTTTTCAAGGATGTAAGAATGACTAGAACATTTGTAGGCATTGATAAAATTTCAACTGAGAAAATAACAATAGGTATTCTAATAGATAAATGAAATTGTGACTTTTGAAGACTTGATGAGTAAAATACTTGAAAAATTTCAGAAAATTGCCATTGACGTGTTTCTGACATACAATAATTTTATTTGAAATTATTTTGTTGGTTGCATTTTTTTTAACTTTCTTAATAAGTTAATCTTCTCAGTAAGTAATTTTCTGAAGTAGCAAGTAGATGGCATTATATCACTATTCTTAATACTATTACAACACTATTCTTTCCATAATGGTAATGTTCTAGAAACAAATTCTGCCAAGTAGTTTTTCTCTTGAATTAGCCAGAAAAATGAATGAATTTGTTCTAATTAAATAGAACTTAAGATCATGGTCTTCAAAGAGATCATATGACCTGTGATTTTTCTCAAAATAATTAGTGTCACAAAATAATGGTTAAAAATAAAACATTTATTAAAAAAATAAAACAACATGGAAATAAAATCTCCTGAGTTGTTTTGCATTTAACCGCCTGGCAAAACTAAGTTTTTCACAAGTCTTGAGAAGAGATAATAGTTAATTATAACATATCTTCAATAAGTACAATATCAAAATAGTGATGACAGCATAGATAATTATACTTGCTTCTTAAATTTTCATGCTACTTGTAAAATTTTCAGTTTATTAGCAATGTATTGCCTAATTGCAAAAATATGCTTAATCATGTTAAATGTGCTGAAATCTTTAGAAAAATGATGATTCCATAGAGTCTTGGAAAGTACGGCTCTGAATAAAAGATTTTACTATGTAATTTGTTTTCTTCAGTTTATTTGTTCATAAAGGCACCTAGAAAGAAAAAAATATATAATTTATATAAAAATGACTTTATATAACACCATTAGGATGGATGAATGATAAAGTGCCATCATTGCAGGGAAAGTGAATACACCTGAGATTTGTTTACTTCTATATATGAGATGTTTCTAGATGTCCAATAATTACTTTTTAACAAATTAAACTCTATTTTGAGATCATTTTAGATTCATATGCAGTTGTAATAAATAATACAGAGAGATTGTATATATACTTTACTCAATTCCTATGAATGGCACAATTTGAAAAACTATAGTATGATACTACAGCTAGGATATTGACATTGATACAGTCAGGATGTCAGCACAAAGATCCCTCATGCTGTCCTTTGATAGTCATGTTCACTTCCATTCTGCCTTCACTCTCTCTTTAACCATTGACAACAATTGATCTGTTTTCCGTGTCTATACTTTTGTCATTTTAAGAATGGTATATAAATGAAATAACATAGCCTGTAACCTTTCGCGACTGGCTTTTTTCACTTAGCACAATTCTCTGGAGATTTACCTATAGTACTGTGTGTATCAATAGTTTGTTCCTTTTTATTGCTGACTAATATTCCATTATATAGAGTACAAAAATTTGCTTCACCACTCACCCGTGAAAGATACTAGGTTGTTTCCAGTTTTTGGTTATTATGCATAAATTTGTTATAAACATTTATGTAGAGATTTTAAGTAAATATAGGTTCAATTATCACCCTGGGATAATAACCAGGAGTGCAATTGCTGAGCTATATGGTAGTAGTAGGTTTAGTTTTTCTCTGCTTTCAAAAAATTTTATCAAATTCTGTATTTCTCACTGTTTAGATTTTTTTTTTTAAAGGAACTACCAAACTGTTTTCCAGGGTGATTGTACCATTTTACACTCCTATCAGCAAGGTATGAAGGATTTAGTTTTTCTGCATTCATGCCAAAGCCTCATTGTAACTTATTTTGCATTCCCCTAGTGATTAATGATGTTGAACAATGTTTCATGTATATTTATATTATTGTATGTCTCAACAAACCCATTGTAAAGCAGAAAAATTGCAAGATAAGCCATTGTAAGTTGGGGACCATCTATCTCTGCCATCTGTATGGCCTTTTTGGTGAAATGTCCCTTGTACCTTTGTAAAAAATATGTTGGGCATATTTGTGTGGGTCCATTTCTGATTCCTCTGTTCTGTTCTATTGATCTATAACTTCTATTCTGCAAATACCACATAGTCTTAACTATTATAGTCTTGAAATCAGGTAGACTGATTTTTCCTATGTTACTCTTTTATTTTAAAATTGTTTTAACTATTTTAATTCTTTTGCCTTTCCATACAGCATTTAAAAAATCTTGCATATATTTATAAGAAGTCTTGTTGGGATTTTCACAGACATTGTGTTAAGCCTGTATGTCAGTTTAGGAAGGACTGGTATCTTTGCTGTATTGCATAATCTGATCTACGAACATATTAGGTCTCTTCATTTATTATTATTCTTTGGCTTCTTTCATTAATGTTTTGTAGTTTTCAACAGACAAGACTTGTACATATTTTGTTGGATTTACAACTAGGTATTTTACTTTGAGCAATTAGGAATTGTATTGGATTTTTAATTTTGCTATTCAATTGTTCATTTATGTCAAAACACAATTTATTTTTCTACAATTATCTTGTATCCTGTAACCTTGATGAATTCACTTATTACTTCGAGGAGTGTTTTCCTTTTCTTTCCCTTTCTTCCTTCCTTCCTTCCTTCCTTCCTTTCCTCCTTCCTTCCTTCTTCCCTTTCTCTCTCTTTCTTTTCCTTGAGATTTTTGTATATAAGCATGTATTCTGCAAATAGGGACTTGTTTATTTATTTTTAACAGGTACATGTTCTTACCTTCTTTCCTGACCTGTATGTCTATCATTGTCTTACTACAATGACAAATCTATGTGTTGATATTTTGTTAAAGATTTCTACATTTATATTCATAAGTGATATTGGTCTATGGCTTTCTTTTTCTGTACTGCCTTGTCCAGCTTTGTTATCAAAATAATATTAGCTTCATTAAATGAATTGGGAAGTGTTCTCTCCCTGTTTTATTTTCTGGAAAAGATTGTTTATAATTGGTGTTAATTCCATAAGAGCTTAGTAAAAATTTTCAGTGAAACAATCTGTGCCTGGAGATTTCTTTTTTGGAAGTTTATAAATCATAAATTTGATTTTCTTAATAGTTATAGGGCTACATTACAATTATCTATTTTATATTAGATTAGTAGTTTTAGCATGTGATTTTCAAGTAGTCGATTCAACTCAACTACGTTGTCAAAATTAATTGTGTAGAGTTGCTCATAGTATTCCCTGTTCCCCAACAGCAAGCAATAGCCCATTATAGTCCTGATAGTGTAACTTTATATTTCTCTATTTTTGTCAATCTTGCTAGAGATTTATCAATTTCATTGATTTTTTTTAAAGAATCAGCTTTTCGTTTCATTGATTTTCTCTATTGTTTTTATGTCTTTGATTTTATTTTTTCTCTTATCTTTATTATTTTCTCCCCTCTGCTTTCTTTGAATCATTTTGTTGTTCTTTTTTATATATTTCTTGTGGTAGAAGTTTAGATGATTGATCTGAGACTTTTGTTCTTTTCTAATATGTGCAGTTAGTGATATATATTTCCCTTTCAGCCCTGCTTAAGTTATGTTTGATATTTTGTATTTTCAACTTAATCCAGTTTAATATATATATTTTAAAAATTCCATTGAGACTTCCGTGAATTACTTAGAAATGCATTGTGAATTTCTTGAATGTCTGAAGATTTTCCTGTTATCTTTTTGTTGTTGCTTTCTAGTATGATTTCATTATGGCTGGAAAAGTTACTTGCGTGATTTAAATTATTTTAAAATGAGGTTTGTTTTATGGTCCAGGATGTGGTCTTTCTTGGTATATGTTCCCTGGACATTTTAAAAAAGTGATTTTTCTGCTATTGTTGAGTGGAGTATTTAAAAAAATGTTGATTAGATCCTGTTGGTTGATGGTATTACTGAGTTCTTTCCTATCCTTGCTGATTTTCTATCTAGTTGTTCTACCAATTATTGACAGAGGGGTGTTAGGAGATGCAATTACAATTATGGATTTGCCTAATTCTCCTTTTGGTTCATTTCACTTTTGCTTCATATATTTTACAGTTCTGTTGTTCGGTATGCATACATTTAGAATTCTTATGTCTTTTGGGTGTAATATCAAATCATTAGTAAATATTTTATCTTGGTGATTGTCTTTGCTCTGAAGTCTATTTGATCTGATATTAATGTAATCACTCTTGCTTTCTTTTGATTAATGTTTCTATGGCATATATTTTCCATGTTTTTCTTTTATTTTAAATCTGCTTATATTATATTTGAAGTGAGTTTCTAATTAACCACGCATTATAGAGTCATGTTTTTTAATTCATTCTGTCAATCTCTGTCTTTTAATTGAAAGGACTTTGTAATTTTTTGTTTTCGTTTTCTGTGGGTCCCTGTTTTTCCTTTCTCATTTTCACTCTTGCCTTCTCGTGGGTTGCTGGTACGTTTTTAGAGTTCTTCTCTTTTGATTTATCTTAAGTGTTTTTGAATGTAGCTTTTTGTATAGTTTTGCTTAGTGGTTGCTCTATGTATTATACTACATATGTGTAACTCATTATAGTCTTATTTTTTTTCAATTTGAATGAAATGTAGAAATTTTACCTCCCTTTGTGTCACTTTACTCCTCCTCATTTATAATATAATTTAAAAATATTTCCTCTACATTCATCTAGAAACACATCAGATGGTGTTAAGATTTTCATTTCTTCTATCAAACATAATTTGGAAAACTCAAAAGGAGAAAGTCTATTGTATTTATTCATGTTATTATTTACCATGTTCCTTCTTCCTTCCTGATGCCCCAAGATCGCTCCTTTTATAATTTTTTTCTATTCATAAATATTTATTTATTATTTTATGGCTGGTCTGCTGTCCACATATTCTCTTTTTTTCTTCATCTGAGAATGTTTGTATTTTCCTGTTGCTTCTGAAAAGATATTTTCACTGAAGATTCTGGAGTAGTAGATCTTTTATTTTAACATTTGAAAAGCAAAGAAAAACAATATTCTTTTTTTCTTTTATTTTTTTTCATTTTAAAGATATGGGGTACAATTCAGGGTTAGGTATACAAATATTTGTTATGCAGCTACCCTTGTTGATGAGGTGTGCCCCAACCCTTCCCCAGGCAGATTCCCACTACCGCCAATCCCACTTCCCCACTTCCTTCCTGCTAGTTTCCCGATACTGCCAATCCTTTTCTTAGAGTATTACAATAATTGTTCAAGGTCCGCTTATGAGTGAGAACATGTGATACGCAGTTCTTTGTTTCTGTGATAGATCACTCAGTATTATAGACTCTAAGTCCGTCCAGGTTGCTGTGAAGTTCATGATTTTGTTCTTTATGGCTGTGTAATGTTCCATCGTGTATATGTACCACATTTTTTTATCCAGTCCTC
>CAUYQG010167520.1:0-10003 GCA_963574415.1 Tarsius wallacei
GTGCGCTACCACGCCCGGCTAGTTTTTGATTTATTGTAGAGAGGAGGTCTCGCCAAGTTGCCCAGGCGGGTCTCGAACCCGCGGGCTCAGGCAATCCACTCACCTCAGCCTCCCAAAGCGTAGGATTACAGGCTGAGCCACTGAGTCCAGCTTCTTTGGTCAATTTTGATGGGAATGTGAGATTGCAATTTTGAATTAATCCAATAATTCATACAGGATTGCCAGGAGTTACGAAGCTTCTTTTGCTTTTTGTTTTTGATGCAAACTCATATTTATTCAGCTCTCCTAAATAAGATTCCTTTTAGAAAATGTGTGGCATATATTTACTCAATCGTACTTCCTTGGCTTTGTAAGTACTACTAAGTAGTACCTACAGGCCTTGGCGTTCCTAAATCTGGACCACATAATCATTAGGATTTTTTAAAGGGACAAATCTAGAACAAGATCTTAGAACAACCCTTGTTGGTATAAAGGATTAGGAGCACCATCCAGCCCCCTTCGGGCTTTTGTTAAGCAATTCAACCCATTTTTCTGGCATTCGAAGTACATATCCAACACAGCCCCCACTCTACCCCAAGGAGTTCTTTTCCAAGTCTATTCTACTAAGCAGAGGTGCCTGGATGCTTGTTTTGCTTGTGTGTACATGGAGTAGTGGAGGTGGGGGCATCAGATAATAAAACAGACTGCCTTCAGTAAACCCGAGATGCCACAAAGAATGTGAGTTTCCCAAATAATTACTTTCCAGGGACAAGGCAATGAAAAGGAGACTGCTAGGTACCTCCTTCCCCAACTAGTACTTTCTAGCTGTCTGTTCTATGTGGGGGTGGGGATGAGAGGTGGGGGCAGAGGTATAAGGTATGAGAAGTGAAAGGAGCGTGATTTAGAAGTGGGATTTCCCCACTAAGAAAAAAGAAATCCCTTGCAAACAGCCATGCGGGCTTGATGGGGCATTTCCTGCCAGTTCTGCTGTAAGTTGTCTATCTGGCCTGTCCTGAAGCCTACTCCTTGTATTAGACCTTTGTTGATATTGTCCCGAACCGCATTCAGGAGAAGCTTGTCTCAGTTTCCAGGTTACTTTACTCAGTTTCCAGGCAACTTTACCATCATTTCCATAACCCTTTTTGTATAATGGTAGTTTCTTGAGTGTAGTATGCTTAAGAATTATCTGGGAAGCCTTGGAAAATACAAGATATAGGGCTTATCTTCAGAGATTTTGATTCAGTAGTTCTAGGATGGAGTCTGAATCTGATCCAGGTGGTCTCTGGCCACATGCTTAGAATCATTACCCAGGCTTCAGAACCACTGACCTGCACTGGCTGCACATAGGAATCAACTGAAAGATTAAAAAAAAGAAGAAGAAGAAGAAAAGAAATGCCTGGGTTCCCCACTCTTAAGATTATAATTTAATTGCAATAAACTAGGACAACAATAGGTACACATAGACACCTAGCCACGTAGTTATTCATAAATCAGCAGAAGGGGCCCAGGTTGGTATATCTCAAACTAACGTCTTGGTGCCTTGTCTCTAAAATGGCCTCTTAGTAATGTTTTTTGTTAACTATATTGTATTTCCTTTTATACTAGGTCATCATAATTCTCCACGAGAGCAAATTCTGATCTGTGAGCTTGCTTGCCCCGCCCTCTTAATTAACTGTCTCATTCTGATGTATATAACCAAATAATTTCATGCAGGGTGTCCTTCTTCCCACCACCCACCAGGGGGCAGGCACACTCAGTCAATACTTTTGATAGGCTCAGGGTGCGGGTTGTAGCTGATAGAGAAGAAAAAAAAATTTTTAAGGAAAGGCAGACCTTGAAATTCGGCTTTGACTTGAGAGGCTTAACCAACACAGCAGGCTTTTGCTGCTGCCCAAGGATCATTACTAGTAAGTCTGCAGTTGGGTGGGATGTGTCACCATGGTTGAAGTCTTGCCCAGAGCTCAGAGAATGTTTAATGAATTGAGACGACTCAGTTGAGTAATGAGGAGTGAAAAAAATCAGTGTGGCCACTGGCAACCAAAGTGGCAAGAAGGGCCCTTGTGTTCCAAGATTGTCACAAATGTCCCCCAGAAACTGGGTGAGAATGAGCCCCAAAAGCCCCTCACAGACATCTCAACATGCTTCTCCCAACAGGAAACATGTTATTTTTAGAGATGGTATATCGAGTGCTTTTAAAGTAATACCACGACATCTCCTTTCTAAAATACACAGCTCGTTTAAAGGATATCGGGAAACAAAGAAAACAGTCCTCTTAACTGAAGGGTTCTTAGAATCCTTAAAATGAGATTTGTGATATTAGTAAAGTTTTCTTTCTGAGTCCAGAAATTCATTAAAGGAAATGTTTTGCTTATCATGAGAGTGTACATTGCATTGGTGTTTACTTGGGCTCTGGAGGAAAAGGATGAACAAACCCTATGCATTTTTACTGTAAAACCTGATAAAAACTTCAAGAAACAGTAATGGAGGTGAGCATGACCTTAATATCCTAATTATTCACGGACTTTCTTTTATGTTGTTGTCTTGAGGTTCATTTCCCGTGGCACTGGGGACACAGAGTACGGACCTTGTCCTGGTCTCAGTAGTGTATCTCTTGCTGTTGTGTCTGTCATTAAGCTCTTATTCTCATACCCAAACCTGCCCTTCTAAACGGGACAGTGTTTCTCCTTGCAAGGTGCTCCCTGTAGATTCTGCCAGCACAGCTCACTAGAGGGAGACTGCAAGGCTGGGAGGAGGGTGGAGAGACTTGTGGCTGCGTCCTGGTTTCTTGCTGTTCCAGTTAGAGTCACTTCTGCAGTGGTCCTTCTCTCTAGCAGTGGGGAGTTGGATTGCATCCAGCTTTTTTACACACAACTGGGTCTAGTTTTATTATCCCTCAGGCATTCACACCAGCTATTGGGGCAAGGCTCCTTCTTTAGAGATCTGCATCTGGGGTTCTCCCTGTAGGTGCCGAGGTGCCCACACCAGCTGAGTAGTGTTCCTCCCTTACAGGGATGGGCCCGCCCATCTCATGCCTGGGTTTCCAGCTTCCTGCACTCATGTCATCTGTTGCCTGACAGCCTCCTTTCTGCTTTTTTGGTTCTCCAATCCCTTATACGCATTCTTTATATTAACTTCTCTTTGATAAAATGAGTGTGGTTTCATTTTTTTCTGATAGAACTTTTCCAGTGTGATTAAGGCTTTACCTGCTCCCAGTTCTGTTCTAATAAGAGAATATTTAATAATCTTCTATTTATTTCAATTTCAAGCTCTTCTCAAAATACCTATGCATGTAATAGCTTTCTAACTAGATACTTTCTTTCTTTGTCCCTTTTTGTTGATTGAATCATGGCTGGAATTATCACCAGAGAACAGAAAGAATCCTTCTGTTAAGACAGCTAATTACAGTTTAGTAAGAATCCACTGGACATGAACTAGGATGCCTAATTAACTTCTAATAATTCACAGGGTAAATTTGAAGAGGAAATTTAAATGGAATATTGTCCCCAAACTGTTTTAAATATGAAAAGTAATACTCAAAACAATAGGTACATAAGGAAAGAGGTTCTCCAGATACACTGTGTGTGGGAGCACACGGGGGTGGGGGACGGGGATATACCACAGTGTTCACAGACACGCAAGATTCAACGTCGCAGACAGAAGGGTGAATCCTGAAGGTGAGCAGAGGATGGGATGAAAGGTGGCTTCCTTTCCCCCCAGAAAATTAAGATGAAATTTTAAAAAATACTTATAGAAAAGACTTTGTTTGGTAGATGAACTACACTTTCTAGTGATCCATTTTCTTTTTATTCATGTGATGTAGAATTCACTTGTGTAAAGTATACAATTACTGGTTTTTTTGTGTACTCAGACTTGTGTGGCCACCATCTAGTGATACACTTCTGCATGTATAACATCTTTACCTGACTATCCTATCTTTTCACTGTTCACAAAAGATGAGATTTGCCTAGTTCGCTGAGTAAATTCACCCGTTTGAGCTCATCCTGAATATTGAAACTATTCTGCCTTGTGCTTTATGCAGAATTTAGTGACTTAGTTACAGTTTTGGCTGAACACATCTATTAATTAGCATTGTATGTCTCAGGGAACCTTTTCAGATCACTGTGTTCTGTAATAAAATGTGGCCTGTCATAGAATGCTTTGCCAGGGTTAGCCAACACTGGCTGACACTCTGTGGATTTTTTTCCCCCCCTTTCCCAACCATCCTTTTACCTCCTGCTTCTGTTAGTCCATGTCCTTTCTCAGAAAAGGTGTTATTCTGCAGAAAATGTTACCACCTTCTGTGGAGCTAGAGACCACTTACTGTTTGGGAGCTTCAGCTCTGAAATGGTGATTTCATTATTTCTACATCGACTCTGAGTTATCTTGCCTTCTCACTAATTGTGAGTGTGGACACATTGTTTAAGGTGCTCTAATGTGTAAAAGTTGTCTGAAGTGACAACTTAAGTGTCTAAGGAACTTGTTGTGGTGCTCACCTTGCTTGGTATTTTAGCTGTGTGACCTTGAGAGTCACCCAGGAGCATTCAGTCCTGTCTGTTGCCTCACTTCTTGTGGAGAGAACAGTGCCTAGCGCCTAAGACTTACAGGGCAAGCCGACTTCTGCCCAGCTGCCATTGATGTGACCTGAAAAGTAGAGGCCATCTGTGAAGGGGGACCTGTTTGTCTGAGTTCCACTGAGCTTTCCTCTGTCTATCTGGTCCTTGCAGTGACTTCAAGTGGTGCGATTTAGTGGAGAGAGCTGAATTCTGGACTGGGAAGACCTTTTCTACTGCCAGACTCAGCAACATTGAGTATGTCTTCTAGCCCCAGAAGTCCATATTTTTTTATTTATAAAGAGGTGCTTGGCCAGGCTCGGTGGCTCAGCCTGTAATCCCGCGCTTTGGGAGGCCGAGGTGAGTGGATTGCCTGAGCCTGCGGGTTCGAGACTCGTCTGGGCAACTTGGCGAGACCTCATCTCTACAATAAATCAAAAATTAGCTGGGCGTGGCAGCGCGCGCCTGTAGTTCCAGCTACTTGGAAGGCTGAGGCGGAAGGATCCCCGGAGCCCAGCAGGTCGAGGCTGCGGTGGCTGGGAGCATGCCACTGCACTCCAGTCTGGGCGGCGGAGTGAGACTACAACTCAGGAAAAAAAAAAAAAAAAGATGCTCAAAGTAATACCCACCTCCCAGAACGCCTTGAGGATTAGGAGAGGTAATAGATATGAAAGAGCTGTGTAGCAACAATGAAGATTGGGTCTTGTGTGAGTCACACTACTTCACCTGCCATGGGAGGCTGTGCCATGACTCACTTGTGCTTTAGCAGGCCATGGAGGAATCTTGTCATCAGCCCTCTTTCTTCTCTAGTGGATAAGGGGAGAAGATGAGCTCGAACTCTGGTGGATAAAGGGAAAAGACGAGCTCAGACAACTTGGTCTCAGTGTTGACAGAATCAACGTTCTTTCCTTCAGTTACTGTGAGTAATTCTGCTCTGTTGTTTGAGATAGATTGAGGTAAAGAAAAAGCTCAGGTCCTTGATGACTGTGTCAGTTGACATACGAATGATGGAATAGCTTTTCTTGGTGTGGATTTTATTTAAATTAGAAGAATTTTACTCATGTTATTTATTATTATTATTATCATCATTTTGAGGTGGGGTCTCACTTTGTTGCCCAGGCTAGAGTACAGTGGCACGATCATGGCTCACTGCGGCCTTGACCTCCTGGGCTGAGGCGATTCTTCCACCTCAGTCTCTAAAGTAGCTGGGACTACTGGCAGACGCCACTACTTCCAGCTAATTTTTATTTTCCCTAGAGATGAGATCTTGCTATGTTGCCCAGGCTGGTCTTGAACTTGTGGGCTCAAGTGATTCTCTTTGGCCTCAAAATGCTGGGATTACATGCGTGAGCTACTGCACCTAGCCTCATGTTTTCTTTTTTTTTTTTAATGTAAGATTTTTAAAAAATACTAAAAACAAGGCATTATTTCTAATGAAACGTAATTTTTTTAGTCTTTGAAAATAATCTGTTCAGAAAATTTTATTTTTTGTTTCTCCTGTTTTCTCCCCCTTTGGATTTGTCTTAGGGTTCTTCCTCTTTGCCTCAGTTTGCCTTCTGACATTCTCATAGCGAACATCAGCTTTCGGTTTCCTGGCTGGATTCCTGGCCCCTTGATTGCCAGAGTTACTCTGTTCCTCTTAATCAGCCAGCTTCAGGTTTTTGCAGGGGCCTGGAATTGCCCCATTTCAAAAGATTCAGACTCTGAGCCATCCTTCTCTGGTCGCAGCTCCCTGTTCTTTCATTCACTCATTCCTTCACTCCCTCTAAACCTGCTTGTTGTTCATCTTAAATCCAATGAATGGCTGTTTTTCACCTGTCCCTTTTCTTCTGTCTCTGTCACATCCGTCCTTCTCTTGCTAACCCTCAGGCCTTGACCTCGCTAGTCCACGATGTCAGCTGTCTGCTACCTGACATCCTTAGAATCCTTTTTAACTTTTTAACTTCTGCTTTACTTACTGTTCTGACTGTCCCTCACTCCCTCCCCCATTTCTACCTACCATGTCACTGAAAACCACTGAAATCGCATTTCTGGGCTGAATGCTTAAGTATTGATGTGTGCCACCTGCCTCTGCTGAGACTTCAGTGCTCCTGAGAAAGTCCATTTTACTCTGGGATCCCATTTCCATCAGCTTTCCTTACTTTGCTGAGTAATTTTGCTTTCTTTTTCAATGAGAAGATAGATATTGTCAAATTGAATTTCTTCAGCTCTCCTTTACACCTTAACCTTTATCCATCTTTTTTTACCCACTTCTCACACTTTCTTCCCAACTCAGAGTTGTATCATTTCTTTCTCAGGCCAGTCTCCCCTCTGTGGACACCCATCAGTTCACGATGAACTCTGCCCGCTCCTCCCTATCTTTACTCTTTCCCTTTCCACAGACTCTCCTCCCTTCATCCTGTGAGCCACTTTCCTAAAACCTTTCATTCCCTTACACATCTCCCAAAGACCCGTCTCTTCTTCCTATTTTCATTGTTCACCACCCAGTCATTCTTCAGCCCCCTAGCCAAGTGGCATCTTCTGCTGTTTTGCTGGAACTGTTCTCACAAGTCAGTCAAGACCACTTTCCTAGTTGACAATCTACTTCTCGTCATCTCCACCACTCTTGACATAGTTATCCACTCCAGCTCATCTTAATGTTTAGTAAATTTATGTTGAATGGATGAATAAAGGCACTTTGTTTTTTCTCCCCTGGTCCCCGTGACATGGTTCCATCTTTTTTTTTTTTCTTTCAGCTGCAGTCTCTCTGACCACTACATTTTAGTCTCGTTTTCTGCCTATTTTTGTTGTTGTTGTTGTTGTTGTTGTTTTTTTGAGTTGGAGTCTCACTCTGTTGCCCAGACTGGAGTGCAGTGGCTGCTCCCGGCCACTGCAGCCTCGACCTGCTGGGCTCCGGCGATCCTTTCGCCTCAGCCTTCCGAGTAGCCGGAACTACAGGCATGCGCTACCACACCCGGCTCATTTTTGATTTTTATTGTAGAGATGAGGTCTCACTCTCACCAAGTTGCCCAGGCAGGTCTCGAACCTGTGGGCTCAGGCAATCCATTCACCTCAGCCTCCCAAGGTGTGGGATTACAGGCTGACCCACCGAGCCTGGCTCTGCCTATTATTAAATTTTGAGTTTCTCCGTCTTGGCAGAATGATGAAATAGCAGGGGATAGCTACTATGTACCAAATGCTGCCTTTTAGGTACTTTAGCTGTGATACCTTTTCCAATCTTTACAACAACACGGTGAGATATTTTTTGGTCTCATTTTTAGAAGAGAAAAGCAAAACTTGAGAGAATTTACGAATGTACCCCTGTATCTAATACTCAGTGGGAAAGGAGAAGTTTGACTCATGATTGACTGCAATGCCTGTGTTTTCCCACTAGATTCACACAGGACTCAGGTTGGAATCACCTTTGTGTTTTTCACAGTGTCCAACCTAGTGCTTGCAAATACTAAGTATGCATATTTCAGGTGTCAATCTGTGATGCTGTCTGTTCCTCTGGCTTCAGTCATTTTTTTCTTTAAAAAATATTGGCTTAAAAAAGATTACAGAAATAGTATATGCTGTTGATAAAATTTCAAACAATAAAAGCCTGTTATAAAGTAAAAAAATGAAAATGCTCTCCCTTCCCACCACTCCCACTCTCAAGGGGTGGTGACAACTATCATTTTTACACTGATGACGTCCAAGTTTTCAATTTCAGTCCCTAGATCCCTCTTGAGTTTCACAATCCAATCTCTGAATGTTGAGCCCAGATGCTGATTTATAGTTATTTATATTTTTCCATATAATTGTCTGAATTCACATAGCTGAGCCATTTGAAATTCTTTTGGATAGTGGCATATGTGAAATCAGTCAATCAATAAATTAACTAGCCCCTCATTCCGCCCATTGTATGTCTGTCCTGCTGGCCTCTCAAATTAAAATAAAACTCCTTTCCCTTCCCCTCCTTCATTTCCTGTGCCTTATCTCTGTTTTGATACCATCTTCCCTGTCCTCCTTGTCTCAAACCTCTTCACATCGCCATCCAGTCTGATGGCATGTCCTTTCAGCTGTGGAAGGTCACCACAGTGCATTCCCACTGCTGCTGCTGGAGTTCAGCCCACATCTTTCTGGCTTGGACAGCTACCCTGGCCTCCTCATAATCCTTTTACGCTCCTCCTAACTTTGCTCTTCTGAGTCTTCCTAAAACCTAAATGTCTTAAACCTAAAAACTTCCTAAATCCTAAATGTCGTTGTGTCTCTTCATTGTGTGTCCACGAGCACACATTATCCTAATATAATTTAAGCTCTGGCTCCATCTATTTCTGGATCCTGCCCTGAATTTTTGTTCTTCTGCTTGTATTTATTCTGTACGTTTCGCTCTGAATGCACGTGACATTCAAGGCACTGCTCAAATGCTGCAGCGTTCTTAAACCCCCTCCCAAGGTGTTTCTAGTTCTTAAGTCAATGAAGCTCTTCCCATGCCCACTGCTCTCATAGTTGCTATTTGTTCTCTTGTGTTAAGTTTGTTGTTCAGGTCTACTGTGCATTAGACTGTAAGTTATTTGAAATGACTGTGTTGCAAGCATTCTTATGCCATTTTGTTGGTTTGCAGTAAGTTCTCAGGCATGTTATTTGAATGTTTTCTTGAAGCTTTGATTTGAGAGCCTTAAATTGATTAAATCTGTTAATTTTATATTTAGATAATACTGTTAGCAAGGTTATCTCTGAAATCTGTCCAATGGAAGTCTATGTTTAATGGGCCAAATAGTTCATATCAGTTATCAATCAACCTGCAGATCTTTTTACATCTCTAAAGTGATCTATTTTTTTTTTTTTGAGTTGGAGTCTCACTCTGTCACCCAGACTGGAGTACAGTGGCTGCTCCCGGCCACCACAGCCTCGACCTGCTGGGCTCCGGCGATCCTTCCGCCTCAGCCTTCCAAGTAGCTGGAACTGCAGGCATGCACTACCACACCCGGCTAATTTTTTTGATTTTATCGTAGAGATGAGGTCTCACCAAGTTGCCTGGCTTAAAGTGATCTATTTAAGAGACTTTGGGATTACATTAAAGTTTAGCTCCTAGCCAGGCTCGGTGGCTCAGCCTGTAATCCCGCGCCTTGGGAGGCTGACACGGTGAGTGGACTGCCTGAGCCCGCGGGTTCGAGACCCGCCTGGGTAACTTGGCGAGACCTCATCTCTACAATAAATCAAAAATTAGCTGGGCGTGGTAGCGTGCCTGTAGTTCCAGCTACTTGGAAGGCTGAGGCGGAAGGATCGCCGGAGCCCAGCAGGTCGAGGCTGCTGTGGCCTGGAGCAGCCACTGCACTCCAGTCTGGGCAAGAGTGAGACTCCAACTCAAAAAAAAACCAGGATAATTTTATTTTGTGATCCTTAAGTTGCCTGCTGGCAGCTGGGTTAAATTGCCTGAGGCCTAGGTGTCAAACTGCAGGTCTAGTACAAATAAAACCATTCACACCCCCTTTTATTATTGAAGCTTC